>JXSR01S038832.1:6539-21029 GCA_000969725.1 Ophiothrix spiculata
CCCCCCCCCCCCCCGCCCCTTTAAACATCCAAATCATGCAAACGCAAACAATTTTGGGTTATATCAGCCACTCTGTGCACCCTTTACTGCCCCCTTGCCCCCATTTAAACAAATCCTGGATCCAGCCCAGCACAAATAGAAGATTTTTCTAGATCCCTTCTTAGGTGAGTGTTTGCTGAATTACCATGCTTATACTTTCAATTTGTTCAAGACAAGATTATCTCTTCAAAATCCTCACTATTTCAAAAGTAAAAAATAATGTTCCAATCAGTTAAGTCAGGACACTTCTGAAGAGGTGAAATTGGCCTTGTGTGTCTGTGATGTAATTAATTAGCCTCGTATTGTGATCCCAAGCTTACCCATGGATTTACTGATTATTACTGACACATGAACTTCTATCATGATGATTAACCTGAAGTGATTTCTTAGAGTTAACTTTTCTATTTCTAGTCTATCTTTGAAAAGGGAGGGGTCAAAAATGTGTTTTCACCAGGATTCAAACCAGGAACCTTTGTCTCTCAAAGCAGTGACACCCATAACGATCCACCACTGAGTCTCTGCCCTCGCAGTGATTATGTCCCTACATATAACGCCTATAACCCCTGTATTATGATGCATTTACATACAGATTTTCCAATTCCGGATGTGAAACTTACAGATTTCTTTAACCCTAAAGCTCCTAAGGGTTATAAAAAGCTACAAGAGCAAATCACCAAAATCGCCTAAGTCCGAATACGTCATAGACCAGGGTCCCATATGGGCACGAAATCGCTGCCTAGGCAGTGCCCCTCGGGTGTCTTGGTATAGGTGGACATGGGATTAGGATGGGAGAGGTCCCTGGTTCGAGCCCCGGTGGAAACCACCAATCTGTAAGTTTCACATCCGGAATACGAGGAGCTCGTGTGGTCTAGTGGAATAGCGCAGGACTCCGAATCATGAGATCGCGAGTTCGAGCCTCGCTACGGCCAACAAGTTATGTCCTTGGGCAAGGCATTTAATCCTCATTGCTTCGTCGACGCTCTGGTCAAGAGTTACTAACTTCCATGATGGCATATGCTGGTGTTAAACATTTTGTTTATTGGATAGATTGAGCCAATACTTTTGTCGAGCTTTGAGTTGTAAAAATAGTGGGAGAGATGCAGTCGAGCCCAAATATTTTAAAACTCATAGCAAAACCAATAAAAATGGAGCAAAAATCACACAATTTTATCATTATTGTGCCCAGGATCCAAGTTCCACACTTGGCGCCTTCAAATCATTATTTATATTAAATAAGGTTGGGCTGATCTACCCTAAATTGGTAATTGCTGATTCCCGATTCAATTTTCAAATAATCGGCCCGATCCGATACTGATCCCGATTTTATTATGAATATATCCTAGCACAAGAAAACATCGTTTGACCCAAAAAAACTCCAAAAAAAAAATTCAAAAAGAAAAAAAACCCCACTATACACTGAATAAAATCAACCAATAGCGTCTACAGTTGTGCTATTTCTATTTATATCATGTTTATAGTAAACAAACATGGCGATCTTTCAATGTTAAACTTTGAACAGCTCAATTTTACATCGTTTTTCTACCATGATAAAACGATACAGGCTAGAAATAGAAATGAGGAAAATTATACTTTTTATAAAATTTGTAGTGGCCAGGACTTTCGTGATAACTTTAATATAATAATAATAATAGTTAGTAAGGTCGATAATATTAGGTTAAAACTAGGTAGAATGTTTGCACTTTTATTCATGAATACTTCCACACTACTTCTTCATGCTGTCTCCATGCCGTAATAATGGATCGGTTGCTGAATCGGCAGAGTTCCCATGATTTTGCCGATCCCGATTCGCTGCCGATCTCACTATAATCGGCTGATTTTGGATCGATCCGATTGAATCGGCCCATAAATAAACAAACAAACAATAAAAAAAAACCAAACAGATAAATAAACAAATTGGAATTTCATTGAGCAAATTAAGAGAGATTTCATATTGACTGTTTCACTGTACTATCTGATTGGGTTTAGTTTTGATTAAACCATTTTTGACCTTTCAAATTAATCAATTGACAATGACATTCATATAAAGTGAAACAAAACCAACCCACTGATTGCATCTTAGTTACATTATGTCAGCTTGATTGTCAATAATAACAATAATCAGAGGGGGGGGGCAGTATAATTGTAAGGCAGGGTGGTAGCATTCATAAAACTAAGCACATAAGCAGTTTTAGGTAGTGGCAAAGTATTTGGGCCAAACAGTGGCAAATTACATTGGTTCCGTCGGTTATTTTTGTCCATCCTCCCAATTTTGGAAGATTGTTGGCATTCTGACATTGGTTGGAAGTAACACAAGCAAATCAAGTCACTAAGCAAGTTTCACACTTTCGGTTAAAATTGTGTCTTGTGGAACTCATAGATACTGAAAAGGGGTCTTTTGGAAAGCAGCTTTGGTGCATTGGTGCAAGAAAAGGGTCTTGATGGCAGCACATTCCCAAACTGACTATAGGGCCAAAAAAATAAATTGTTATGTTGCCCTCAGCGACCGACCCTATTCAAAAATTAAAAAAAAAAATATTTAGTCGGGAAAGCACCCAATTTTGCTCAGATTGGGTGTTTTTTGAGAAAATATTTTGAAAATAGTGGAAAATGCACCAAAATTTGATACTTTAGGTGCTTTTTAAAAAAATAATTAAAAAAATATATTTTCCGACCGACCGACTCAATTTTCCAGAAATCCAACTTGAGGGCAACAAACAATTTATTTTTTTTAGCCTATTACTACCCTCCGCTGGAATTGGATCTGGAATAGCATATTACTTGATCAATTTTAGGTTTCACATCTAGGATCACCTCCAGGAGGGTAGGGTACTATTTTAGGCATAGATTATGCCATGGTGACACCCCAAAATTCAATGATAAAGTACCCCCCACACCTGAATAATAGTTGGCATTGATATAGTGCTCTTTCTTTTGTAATTTGTTCAGTCATAATGTACCCTTCATAAGCAATTAAATGGCAATACTTATTCATGGTGTATTCCAGAAAACCGGCACTTTTTTCAGATGACATTATCATTGAAAATTGGAAATGATAAGTTAACTATTAAATGTACTTAACTGTGATCGGGGATGTGATTTGGATGAATGAATTAAGTTTAGTTATTTTCCGACCCTTGTAATTTCCAAGCTTTAATTAAGTCGTTACAATCAAAATTACTAACTATGTTTTAAAAACGAGATCACATATGATATCAGTATATTTCAATTAATGTAAGTACAGGTTAATTTAACCCAATTAAGTGTAATCATCCATGTATTTATGAGTCATTGTCATAATAATTTCAACCAATTTGAACTAAATGATTGAATTGGGTCAGTAATTATAATTGATGGGTTCAGTTGTCAAAATATTTATATTCGTCAATTAGAATGTTAATATAAATTGTATGAACAAAAATGTAGCTTTATTATTTTATACATAAGAATCATACTGGTATACTGTAAAAGGATTTATTTTGGCGAGGACAAATTTTAGCGAATTTCAATTTATCAGCAATTTGGCTGGGATTTAATTTCACTAATTTAGAACATTTTACATTAGTTTCAATGGTAAATAACATTTTAGCGAGGGATTTAATTTAGCGAATTTGCAGTCTAGCGAAATTAGCGAAATTAAATCCCTAGCGAAAATTAGTCCCTTTACAGTATTATACATCCAAATTGACTTTAGTGCAAAATGGCCTCTCATCAAACACCATTTTCTTGGCTTAAAAAATCAACTAGGTCACTCATGGTTGGTTTTGATTGAAAGATAATGAACATACATCCTCAATAAAATAGATAAAGTATATGTGGTCAAAGCAAAATTTAGGAGATAAAACGCATCACAATCATGTTCATTATTATTCAGTATGTGTGCGCCTATGCCCATTTGAAAATTCCGCTACTTATGTATAAGAAACCCAACGTTCTCAAAAACAATTAAAAATTCTACAAAAAAAAACAACAAAAAACCCACAAACAAAAGTGTTTCATCAGAATGATTGAGAAATAGTCAAACTTAACAGGATTAATATTCAAATTCAAAATTAGGAAATATTTTAGAATCTACATCAAGCAATAATAAGGTCCTTTTTGGCCTTCCCAGGCATTTAGCACAAGACATTGGCTGCTTCATCAATGTATTTACCAGTGTGCAAACCTACAATATTGCAAGTTTTTTTTAAGAAATATTGCCAAAAATTCTTAATTCAGGAACTGTTGTCAAGTACACCATTTTGGAAATATCAAAATTGACAAAAGCTGATTGCATTTAGGTTTATATGTCTGAAATAAAATCCTCAGGAAATAAACTCAAAACCATCTTATAGTGTGCTCATCCAATTTAATTATACTGGTATTTTAAACGCTCCATCTTTGGGTCAGAGGATTTGACCAATAATGTACTTATCAACTGCTGCATCAGGGCAGTACTGATGGAATCTTCACACTAAACGATGCTCATGAGTAAAAGTAATTGGATAAATTTGCACAACACAGTTTATAAATTGGTCAGATGAATAATTACATGCCCTAAAATTTAGAAAAAGACACTGATTCATCAGAGTAGGATTTTTAATGTGTACACCTTGTCTATAGTATTTTATATTGATCATTGGAAAGCTTATATTTCACTGATGTCATATCTGCTCATAAAAATGTAAAAATACAGGGTGTGTCAAAATATAAGGGTGTAGCATTAGATTGCGATCACACAGAAGTACATGGTTTACGATATTTGCTATACGCTCCTGGGGATGGTACTCATATTTGAAATTGAGAGGTAATGTAACCCTCACCATTAAGAATATGAGTGCCTCTCCTATTCGCGTAGAGAGAAAATTGTATACTGTATACTTCTATGTGATTGCAGCCTTAAAGACATGTATAGTGACCCACCTTGGCACAATGATATTATATGATCAATCGAACGAAAACAAAAGTGGCTAGAAAGATTTAATGGTAGCCTCTTTTTAATTAATATATTTGGCTGCCAATTTCTATGGGTATAGAATATATAGGGTGGTCAAAAATCATAAAATATAACAATTTCTTATTTTTAAATTTTAGAACATTTTCCCCCCCAGAAATTGGCTTGGCATATAAACTATCAGTGAAATTTGTCATGTTTATCATATATGTTTGGAGTTGTGAGGTTTGTGGAATACTGTGGACTGCTCTTCCTCTTGACTCCACCCATTAGAATGTGACTCCACTTATCTGCTCAAGAATGGAACTTTTTGCATTTTTAAGAGGCCAAAAGTGGCTTCAAAATAATTTTGATGATCACATATCTGTACTTGAAACACATAATTTATGTGTCAAATGTAATATGAAACTCCACTGTATTCAGGGCCGCACAAGGCTTTTTTTAATCTGGGGAGGAAACAAACACGTTCACAGTCTTGATATCATTCCAGATTCATGCTTCGTCCCAATATATACTGTCAGTGGTGGCACAAAGAATTTCAAAATGAGGGTTTAACTGGAGGACAATGAAACAACTGGGGCAAAATTTTGTTTGTGCAAAAATAGTCGGAGGAAACCTATTGGAAGCCCCCCTGCCCAAAAGCCCCCCTGCTTCATACAGCCCTGACTGTATTAGAGTAACCTCTTTAAATAAAATACGACCATCATCAAATGAAGTACTTAAATTTGATGAAATGGGACCAAAGAAAAAGTATGAAGCTTTTAAATCAACAAATGATTATACAAATCTTTAATTCCTTCCTCAAATCCCAGCCCTCATGAGCAAAGAATATTTGTTTGCACATCATAAATCAAGTATTCGATCGCTAATGAAACATATTAAGTATTCATTATCTATAATGATTAATTAAGATATATTTTATAATGAATACTTAGTTTACAATGTAATACTGGCACACCACATTGTTATTTTGTATTTTTTTTTATTATTGTCTTTGTTCTTTTTCAGGAATTAAAGTTGAGCCTCATAAAAAGCAGCTCCACCTGACGCTAGCCTACCAGTTCCATGCAGTACACCATGACATGCTCAAAGAGCTGTCCGACGTCATCAATATCAACGCCACAGCCAGGTGGGAATATAGGCTGTATTCTAGAGATCCACGCTCTGGCAAGGCTGAGGTAAGACGTAGTAGGAAAGGATATTGTGTGCTTTCCATCATGCATCACTTTTTATGGAATTGTTTGTACAGGAAATTGTGCAAGTAGTTGAAATGTGTCCTAAATACAAATAACAACAATTTACTATGATTTAGTGTCATTTCATCATCAAAGGTGTAGGTTCCTATTTCAACATGTGTATAATCTACTGTTAATTGATTGACCTTGACCTCTGAAATGCATTTTGTGAAGTTTCACTCTCTGTTTGCTTCTTGTTTACTCTGAAGTGTACTCTTCAGATTAAAAAAAAAACTATGTGGAATTTAGAGGTGAAATTTTGGATTTACAATCATAAAAATATGGGCTTTCATTTGACATAAAAAAAAATGCAATTCTTCCGGTTGAGCCCTGGGGATGAGAATTTGATCTGAACTTACACCTTTAACTACTCTGATAATTTCCAATATAAACAATCCCATAGGAAGCAATGTATATGATGGGAAATGATTATCTTCTCTTAGACTGAGTATTTTGGGTTTCTAATTTAAAGATGGTTGACTGGTATTTTTTGACCCACCTACTTCCCCCAATCGAATTGGAGACTTTGATGAGAGCTCATTTTTTTCCCTCATAACCCCAGTACTTTTAAGGCTTGAATTATATTCTTCCTTACAGTGATGTGAGAACGTTTAGTTTGCCATCAAATAGTTTTGAAAAAATCATTTTCAGACTGTTTCCTTGTTACATCAACTTGGCTTTAGCTTTGCAAACCTATTAGATTAAGACATCTATATATTTAAATATTTGTGACTAAATCAGGTCACCAACCTTTAAATAGTGTGTATTAAACCGTACAAAAGTATGCACTTAAAATGAAGTTACTGTAACTTGCAAAGATATGTAAACCGTTATTTTTCAACCATATTAAGAGCTTTAATACAGGATACTTTCTTTTTATTAGAGTACATTTTCAAATTCAACTTCACATTATTTTACATCAAACTACACAAACATTTATGGAGGAGGAGGGGTAATGAAAAGTAAAAGGCTGATAAATGTTTCACTACATGCTTCCAAGTTAAAACAGCAAAACATGATAATAAAATAATAGCATTGGCAAGCAAAAATAATATATTTAGCCTAAATAATAATTTTTAGCATAATTAGTACTCTGTTTAGTGTAGTCAATTTTGATGCATTTTGATCTTTAAATTCAACATATGCTTGAT
This sequence comes from Ophiothrix spiculata, assembly GCA_000969725.1. Taxonomy (NCBI): domain Eukaryota; kingdom Metazoa; phylum Echinodermata; class Ophiuroidea; order Amphilepidida; family Ophiotrichidae; genus Ophiothrix; species Ophiothrix spiculata. Next base: position 13,895 of record JXSR01S038832.1, read on the forward strand.
GCTTGTAAAACAGCCAAAAAGTGTTGATTATTTTGGTTTTAGTTTTGTACTCTAGACACTATCGAACATTCTGTAAATTCATGTATGTTGTACATGTATCGTTATGCTGTCTGCAAGTTATTGAGCATAATCACTCTCAATATTTGTGCGAGTTGATTACCATTAAGATGTTTTGATTTGATAGGTCTTACGGGTATTATATGCACACACACCAAGAGCAGACGATGAATTGGAGTTAGTCCCTGATGACTACATCTTCCTTCCTAGTGGCGAGGTTCATAATAGCAGTGATGGCTGGTTTAAAGGGACATCGTATCTCACAGGGTGTCAGGGGGTGTTCCCTGGTAACTATACAGAGAAGGCACCAGAGTCAGATACATGGACAGTACATAGGTAAGCACCCTCGTCTCGATTCATTTCAATGTATGCGAGGTTCACAATAGCAGTGATGGCTGGTTTAAAGGGACGTCGTATCTCACAGGGTGTCAGGGGATGTTCCATGGTAACTATACAGAGAAGGCACCAGAGTTGGATACGTGGACAGTACATAGGTAAGCACCCTCGTCTCAATTCATTTCATTGTATGTGAGGTTCATAATAGCAGTGATGGCTGGTTTAAAGGGACATCGTATCTCACAGGGTGTCAGGGGGTGTTCCCTGGTAACTATATAGAGAAGGCACCAGAGTCAGATACATGGACAGTACATAGGTAAGCACCCTCATCCCAATTCATTTCATTAAATGCAAGGTATATAATAGCAGTGATCGCTGACTTAAATGAGCATCTTATCCTACAGGGTGCCAGGGGGTGTTCCCTGGTAAAACCCAGGAAATTCCCGAATAGTAACAAAATCAAGGCGTACAAAAATCTATAATTCATTCACTGCACACAGCTTATTACAAATCAAGTTTATTTACACTGTTATACTGAACATGTTTTTGTTCTAAACTGGCTAACTCCCGGATGTCGGCTCTTGGCTATAATATGGCACCAAATAACCACTTTAAGGTTGCCAACTTCAAATTCATGGAGGGAGGGGGGTAATCAACCTCAACATCCCTCAGGAAAGGTTAACTACAAAAATGTGTCAACTTTCTCTTCCAAAATATCTCAGGTCTCTTACGTTGACTAGGTCGCGAGACAGAGCACAAGATGTGAATCTAAACCAAAAAGTACCAACACCCCCACCTCCAGAGGGAGCTGATGAAGCAGGATCAATACGATACAAGAATACGGCAGGGTTGCTCACATCGGATAAAGATCACCAATATGATAATGTAAGTGTTAGCTCTGTTACAATCTATAATATATCTTATCACAAAGCAGAATGATTTATTCAAGTTTGACATTTGATGCAAGTTTATCGAGAAAAGTTGTTTAGGTGATGAAAAATAATAACATCTGTTTAACAGAGCTACGACAGACCTTTCAGGCAGGGCTGGTTAGTTTACTTAAAGTTTATTTTTCCAAGATGATAAAAATGTCAATGCTTGATTGTAGTTACGAAACTGTGCACCTATAGGCCGAACAATAATTTATTGGACAGCGTAAACAAAAATCCAGAGTACAGGGCCCATTGTTTGCAACCCCTACCCTGGATTTTTGTTTAAATTGTCCAATAAATATTTATTTTGCATATAGAAAAAATTATTTTGCAATGAGCTATCAGAATACTTATCAGTATCCATGTTATATTTTCAGATTGTAAGGTTGCAAAAGATGAGCCAAATGAGAGCCAATGGTCCTTCACCAAAACCACAAGAAGTAAAAGTTGAAAGCACAGGGCCCGACCCAGCACCGGTAGACTTGGCACCCAAGAAACCCAGGCGGATATATGTCATACGCCATGCGGAGAGGGTGGATATATCATTTGGGCAGCAGTGGATACAACATTGTTTTGATAGCAATGGTATGATTTAAGTTTAGATCGAGTATATATTTAATATAAAGATTCCAAAACTATTTTGAACCACTGTAATGGAGCAATTTAGGGTAATTTGGTTTAGAGATTCCAAATTTCCCCTCTTATTTTGAACCACCTTACAGAGCAATTTGGGGTAATTTGGTTTGGTTATCAAAACTAACCAAAGGTGTTGCAAAACTAAAATACACAATCATTGACATGTAGCAGTCTGAAATACACAATCATTGACATGTAGCAGTCAAGATAGCTCAAACGGTAAGATGGTTGCTTGTGGTTCGGAAGGTTCTGAGCCTGAACACCGCTGATGCCAAAAAGTTGAGTGTGCTTGAAATTACAAATTGCCTATAATTGAGATTTTAATTAGAGAGAGAGATATAACTATATAAATAGGGAAAAGAACAAGGAAGGGAAAACACTTTTATGATTATTTCAGACAATTGTTAAGTTGGTTTCAGTTCCCAAGTAATATTACATCTGTAAAAATAAACTTTACTTTTAACCACTTCAGTACGCATCCCGTATATATACGGGATGGAGACTTGTCTACTCTGTGCTGATCTTGTATATATACAGGATGACATCCTGTTTTCCACAATGTCATAAAATTGATAAATCCCATCCGAGACTGGAGAAATACAATCATATCAAAATGTTCAGAATATCCTTGGCTATTGTTTGCGCTATAATACTATTGTGCCCAATGCTCAATTCATTCCAGAAACATCAATTTAAGCATTGTGTTAGAGTTACAGGTTTGCACACCTCAGCACAGCACTGTACATGTTGATATGAGATGATAGGATCCAAGTGGTTAAGGAAGTTGGCTGGGAGTTATAAAGATTGTAATATAGCTGCATCCGTAAAAATAATGCTTTACTTTTGAAGAAGTTGAGTAAGGCTACATATGAGGAAATGATGCTTTACTCTTTGTGAAGCTGCAAGAGAGTTATGAAGATTGGTCCTACCTCATTACACCTGAAATGACAGATTTGCATGATGATTCAAACCTAAGTTAGGCCAAAAAAATAAATTGTTATGTTGACCTCAGTGACCGACCCTATTCAAAAATTAGAAAAAAATATTAAGAGTCGGGAAAGCACCAAGTTTTGCTCAGATTGCGTGTTTTTTGAGAAAATATTTTGAAAATAGTGGAAAATGCACCCACATTTGGTAATTTGGGTGCTTTAAAAAAAAATAATTAAAGAAAAAATATTTCCGACCAACAGACTAAATTTTTCAGAAATCCCACTTGAGGGCAACACAAAAATTTATTTTTTTTGGCCTTACTGCAAAACCAGTAGAAATAGGTTTCAATTTCATGAAGTTGGCATGGGAAATCATTATGGTTTAAATGATATATATTGAATCAGATATATTGATTTTATTATTTTATAAAGTTGAAATATAATATCTTGTTGGAAATGACAGCAGTAATGCAAACTGATGGTGGGAAAATAAATTAAATTTTTATGGAATCAAAAACATCATGTACGTTTATAATATAACATGCATCCCAAATTACTGCCTGACTTTCTCATAAGTGCAACACCAACGTTCTTTATGAATTTGATAGTGCATTGTTATAATCCAAATTTGACTGCATGATTTACTGTGAATTATTGCATTCCCAACCACTCAATATTTGTATACCATACCACTGACAACTTAACATAGAAAACTGTGCCAGCCTATAACCATGTTTGAATACTATTTGAAAAGTTGGTATAGTGAGAGAAAGGTGAAAATGCACACTATCACATTAAGAATGGTATTAAGAAAGTTTCTGATCTTATTAAGGCATAAGGCTTGCAAAATGTCTGCAAATGAGCGCAAAAAATCAGATATGATGTAATCGAGCAAAATTGAAAATTAAATATATTTTAAATGCACTGGCAGATGGGGTAGCCATTCAATTGAGAGTGAAAAAAATTAAACCAGTTGTGATGTGACTCCTGACTTGTTGCTCTTGGAATCCTGATTTTTTGTCCCTTCCATCTTTTATAAACTTTAAGTAGATCCAAGATTTCTCTTGTAATCCAGCAACAGATATAATCTCTTAATTTGCTGTAATAATCTTTGTTATTGATTTTTGATTTTTTGATGCAGGAAAATATCAGAGGAAAAACTTGAACATGCCAAAGAGAGTACCCAGCAGAGTGGGTAGTCCAGGGTCATTTAGTAGGGATTCTGTTATAACTGAAATGGGGCAATTCCAGGCCAGATTAACAGGTAAGCTTAATCTATAGACTCACCAGGTATACGAAGAGGGTACCAAACAGAGTGGGGAGTCCAGGGTCATTTAGAAGGGATTCTGTTATAACTGAAATGGGGCAATTCCAGGCCAGATTAACAGGTAAGCTTAATCTAGACTCACCAGGAATACAAAGAGAGAAATGGGGCAATTCCAGGCCAGATTAACAGGTAATCTTAATCTAGACTCACCAGGTATACAAAGAGAGTACCCAACAGAATGGGGAGTCCAGGGTCATTTAGCAGGGATTCTGTTATAACTGAAATGGCGCAATTCCAGGCCAGATTAACAGGTAATCTTAATCTAGACTCACCAGGTATACAAAGCGAGTACCCAACAGAGTGGGGAGTCCAGGCTCATTTAGTAGGGATTCTGTTATAACTGAAATGGGCAATTCCAGGCCAGATTAACAGGTAATCATAATCTAGACTCACCAGGAATACAAAGAGAGTACCCAACAGAGTGGGGAGTTCAGGGTCATTTAGTAGGGATTCTGTTATAACTGAAATGGGGCAATTCCAGGCCGGATTAACAGGTAAGCTTAATCTAGACTCACCAGGTATACAAAGAGAGTACCCAACAGAGTGGGGAGTCCAGGGTCATTTAGCAGGGATTCTGTTATAACTGAAATGGGGCAATTCCAGACCGGATTAACAGGTAAGCTTAACTAAGCCTTTGAACCCTGACCATTCCACATGTATCTGTAACCCTGACCCAAGCCAACCCAAAAGTTAAAAAAAAAAACCCACAATATAACCCCTAAACTTCCTTTGATTTTGACTTCCCTTGCTTTACCTTTTCGTATAGTTTGAATTGTTCCACTAACCAACAACATTCACAAAAGAATAGTATTTATGCCGACCAACAGATTCGACAATTACGTTGTAGTCTATGGGTGAAGCCACATTTGTTGAATATTGTGATCAAATTTACGAAAATATGAGGAATTTCTCACCTCTGTCAAGTTAATAAGAGCAAAATGACCCATCAACCATGGGTTCAAAGCTTCATTGATGTCTTCCGATATATATAAGACCATTGAAAATTGTAACTACCCATGCCTGTTGACAGACACATCAAGTTTGTGACACGTGACCTGAAAGCTGGTAAACCGGCTTATCAGGTATATGGTACATGTACACGGGAGCTGGTATAGCAGCTTGTTGGGTTTAAAGGGTTAAACAATATAATTATTATGAGTATTCTTCAACCCAAATAAGATTGGGGATGCTTCAGGCTGTGCATGGTGGATTGAATGTGGATGGATTATGCTCTTGGAAAATATGTGACACGATATAGGTACCGTAAACCGGGGGGGTGACTTTGAACGCTGGGGGACTTTGAACACTTTGAGTTTGTCAAATTAATCAGCCATTATCTCACTTATCCTTGATGGTATAATTTTTTTAATTAATGATTAAAAAGGGAATACTATAAGCAATGTTACATCATAGAGACACTACCATAGGTGTTGCCAGTTGTTTGTTATAGCCTTGGAAATGTGTTGCCAAATTTATCGCAATTTTCATAGGTGGGAAAAATCTCCATGGTTTCCATGGTAACACTGATCTAATGAAATTAAAATTAATATGGTTGGATCAGGAATATAATAGTTTACAATAATGAATGAAAATAATTTTGTAAATTTCTTTCTTATTCTCTATATTGAGAAAAAACGATCCTGTGGTGACTTTGAACGCCTATATCTCCTATATAAATGCATGCATTTAGCAGGGATTTTCAAGTCTGTGTTTGCATTATCACCCATTTTTGTGATCAAAACAATTATATTTCTGTGGGATAATGATATTTTCTAGTTCTAGGAATTTATTTATCTCACACTGTTCCAGGAAAAAGGTGTCCTGTTCAAAGTCACCCCATGCCTGAACAGTACATAAAATTTAAAAATATGTATTTAACATAACAGCTACTTAGAACTAAAAAAATGTAACATGAGAAAGACCATGCCCCAGGAGGTATTTTGAAAGCAAAATATCTAAAAAAATTGGCAAATACTGAAAAAAGTGTTCAAAGTCACCCCGGTTTATAGTACCTTAAGGTTAGCATAGTATATTACGTGATACGGACCATTAAAGCTTAGCATAACTCAAAAATCGTGTCCAAGGTTGAATTTCTAATTTCATAAGAAACGTTACCTTTGAAGTGTATTGTATCATATTAATCAGGTTCCAACACCCAAAACATAAGACAAATGTTTTAAAAACCGAGATAAAAATCCTCTCTCCATCCAAGTTTTACTCAGTACAAAAACGGTTTACTCTTTTCTCAGAAGTATAGTTTTCCGAATCAGCTCAATGCTTTTTACCAATTTGGATGTAACTTTGCAACTGAACAGTCAATAACCAAATGCATGGTGCCATTTTAATGCAACCGAACAGCCAATAACCATGGTGTCATTTTAAAGCTTAAATCTTAGCTATCAGAAGAAAACATAATATCAGTTTTAATTTTGGGACCCTTTAGGTACTTTCGATATGACAGGTCACATATGGTACCCATTTGACACCTTGGGTTGAGAGGAGCTTACACTCTGCGCAATGCATTCGACAAAAGTTCTTCTGGTTTTCAATATGGTTTTTTTTCTTTTCTTTCAATACAGGCGATGCCATGAAGGAGTCTGGGATCAAGATTTCACATGTGTTTAGCTCTCCAGCCATCAGATGTGTGCAGACAGCTCATGCCCTTATGAAAGGTACTTTATACATCAGGGGCCTATTTCACTAACGTCTTAATCCATCGCAAATGGCAAACTTCATCGCAAAAGCGAGAGATCACCGCAAATTTGCGATCGATTTCCCGAAATCGATTTCACTTAGATTTGCGATGAAACCAATCATCGCAAACCATTTGCGATTGTTTTGTTTGCGAGCAATATCTTGCGAGTGCTTATAAGCATCCGCAAAGAAATCATCCCAAATGGAATTCATCGCAAATTCTT
>JXSR01S038835.1:38400-49702 GCA_000969725.1 Ophiothrix spiculata
AGCGCCGGACAACCTAAATTAATGTTGTGGTTGTCCGGCGGACAACCATCATTTTTCAAAGTCAAATAAACATATTTCTTAGCATGTCTATTGGAACCTTCGATAAAATTGTAGCATTTTTCTTCAATTCCCAGATCGCCGTAAAAATATGACTTTTTATCAATTTGCTGTTGAAAAAAAAATAGAAGTAGGTGTCTCGTAGTTGTTTGTGCAGTTTTGAAAAGCAACGTCCAAAAAATTTGGGGTACTTTTTTGAGTCTGGCGCTGCGCCTGACGGACAACCAAATTTCTGACGGACAACCAAAAATTACAACATGGTTGTCCATCGGACAACCATGTTTTTTTCCTTAATTCGAACGCTGCGTGTAGGCCATGTGGGCTTTGGGCCGCACCACTTTACAGCCAGAAAAAATAAAAATAATTAAATTCAAATAAATTTATGTGTTTTATTTTGGTTCTAGCATCATACCCATAAAATAGTACTGTATATATTCGTTTTTAGTAACTACTTTCTTCTGGGGCTTATAGTTGTTAACTTATTTTTGATAACTAATGGCCCACAGCCTGTTCCACTTTTGTTTTCCTTCCGACGCCTCTGATGTGCAGCTTATTTTTTCCTGCATTAAACGCATGAAAATGCATGTGCACGGACGTATGTTTATGCTGCTCACTTCCACACCAACTACAACATCATTTCCAGGGCAAAGGTCAAAGGTAATTCTTCTCGGCATTTGCAAAGCATAAGCTGGGTCCATATTTTTTAGTCAAGTTGGGTATATGTGGTGACAACTGTCAAAAAATGGTGTCGAGCTTTAATTGAGACTCAGATAATGTTATTGTTAGAAAATGCAACAAAACCTTATGCCCGAGCATGTCTATTGATCATTACCATATCGTATGCCCAGTGTGTCCAACATGCCCAAAATCGATATCAATAGACTCAGAATTAATATCATAAGTCAGTTCCAGGAAGATACAATTTAATCATTCTTTTATTGCAAAAAAGTGACAAACAATGTACAATGTACAGAAAACCCAGGACACGGTTTGGTTTCATCCAAACACATGCAGGGTAAACAAAGATACATCAAAATAAATATAAGAAAATACATAACAAGCAACAAACAAGCCTTTGCATCGGGGCATGAGATTAGAATTCCTGATTTCTTTTCTCACGAAGTAAGGGCTGAGAGTAAATTGTACAATTGTGTAGGGTGTGGCCGTCTTTCTATTTCTCTTTTCCTTGCTATCTTTTCTATTTTCGGCATCTTTTCAAGGATGCATTGGCCAGCATGCATAGATTAGCCATTTCTGGCTATCCAGGTTGGTACTTTTGTATGAGCTTGGAAGAGACCATGAGTTCATCATGGATCTAATGGCATGTGTCCGTCACGGACCAACCGAGGTAAACAAACAAATAAACAAACAAGGCAATAAAAGGGCGAACTGGAAAAAGGACCAAAGTTATGCAGTTACTGAAGGAAGGTTTTTTTTTATTTACAACAATAATCTACCTCATCTCATTTCTAGCAATTACTATAAGCACTGGGGTTTAGCACCATTTAAAATGCAAAAAGCGCTAACGTTTTTTTTAAAACGTGCGAAAATGTGTGAATCAGGGGTGTGAGAGTTCCTCTTTTCAGCTGATTTCCTCGTTTTTGAAAAAATGTTCATGTGCTAAAATTTTAGCTTTTTCATTCATTTTCAGCCCATTTTTTAACTTTAACCCCAACTTTACGACGTTTTTCATCGTTTTTGTCAACTAGCGTCTCAAACCGCTGGTGAATAATCATGTGTGAAAATTCTCTGTTAACCTATTAGCGTACAGGTACCAAAAACACAAGAAACTACCAAACACAAAGTTACAAAGTAATGAAGACATTCAAATCTAAGAATTTTTAACAAATATTATAGGTTTACAGCAACTAGAAAAAAATTTGATACAGTGGAACCCCGTTAACACAAATCACTGGGGCCAAAGAGTTTAGTTTGGGTTATTAGGATTTTGTGTTATCCAACTGATTTCACATAGGAAATCAATACTTGGGACCCAACAAACATTTTGTGTTATCAAGGTCTAGGTATCGAGTCAAAATCAGTAATAATTGATGAGGGCTCACTTCAGTTTAGGTAAAACCCAGGAAATACAAAACATGTTCAATTGAGAGTGCAATGTAAACCATATCTCAAAAAGGTTAATTGTAGCCCTGGGTATGGCACTGACAGAGAAAGGTGATACGGGTATGTGCGGCCCTCAAGACCCCTTTAACGCTCTGTCTGCTGCTCCCTAGACCCCCGTTTCAAACACAAATCTTTTTCTCAAATCCATTTTCAAACCAGTTCAGTTCCCTAGCCTCCTTTTTGAAATTTAGTTCCCAGGACCCCCATTTCAAGCAAAATTTATGAAATTTTTGATTCCAGAGCTCAAATTTAGCCAAAAAAATTAGTTCCCAAGGGTCCTTTTTTGGGTTACTTCAGTTCTCTAGAACCCCTTTTCAGAGCCAATCTTCCGTTCCATAAACTAGGGTTTTAGATATCAGGCTGCATACCCACACCAAAACCAAATTTTGATGCGACTCCCACCCTGGGATTGTAGCAAATTCCTGTGTATGTCATGCTTTATCTCAATTCTGGTGTTCTGATTTGATATCAGGCACCAAGTCAAAGTCGTGCAACAGTTTGTCTATTTTAAAATCCATATCATACAAAATATTTTGCAGCTGACTGTTATTATTTACAAGCAGAGCGTCACATGGTTCTGATTTTATATCGTGTATTTTTCCATGAGTTGATTGCACCTCTGTCAACCCAGGTTCTTGTTTAATGTTCTGATAGCTAATTGTTTGGTTGTTGTCTGCCTGTGCTTGTATCAATCCAGGCCCAGGTTTAACATAAACTGTCGGTTCTGATGTTATATAGCCAATTTCTGCATTAGGCGATTGAACCTCTGTCAACCCAGGTTCTTGTTTAATATTCTGATAGCTAATTGTCTGCATGTTGTCTGCTTGGGCTTGTGTCAAGCCAGGCTCAGGTATAACATAAACCGTTGATTCTATAATGCTGCGACTGACACATGTTTGAGGCTTTTCTTGATTTGGGATCTCAACTTGGCTTGAGGGTGGTGGGACGCAACAAGTTTCTGATTTAACTTTGGCATTTGGATTTTCATGCAAAGATGTACCACCTTGTGAATGTCTATCTGATGATTTGTCTTGGTTTTGTCTTGGAATCAACTCACTAGGTAAACGGTGACTTGAAGTTACAACATTTATGTTTCTTTGCATTTGTGTCAAAGTTGGTCCAACTTCAGTTTGCCTTTCATTCATATTATCAGGCTTGGAAGTTATTAACAAAATTCTATTAGTATTCTCAAGAACTTGATCTTGTTGCTTTTGCTTTGCATAGTAGCAGCGGTATTTTTCGTGCCTACGTCTACCCGAATCCCATCTAAAGCTCTTCTTACAGTGTCGACATTCAAACGGACTCTCTTCGGTATGAGTTCTTTCATGGTCTGTTCGACCGTAGACTGTAAAAAACGACCTTTCACAGTATTGGCATTTGAATGATTTGACACCTTCGTGCACCCGTTTTTCATGCGCACGCTTCAGATAGAGCACCGTGAATTTCTTTTCGCAATAATCACATTGTAGCATACCTTCTCCTGTATGCGTTTTTTCATGATCCCTACACTTGCTGCTATGACGGAATTTTCTAGGACAGAACCTGCATGAATGAGACCATTCACCACGATGGGTTCGCTCGTGATCTCGAAGGTACCTTTGAAATTGAAAAGTCATATCGCAAAACTGACATACGAATGACCTGTCACACGTATGTATTTGTTCGTGTTTATTTTTTTGCTGTGTGGAGGCAAATATTTTGTCACAGTACCGGCATTTGTAGCCATTCTTTTCCAAATCATGGTGATTCTCATGAACTTTTCTTTGATGATATTGAGCAAACTTTGCATCGCAGTAGCGGCATCGGTACGGCTGTTCTCCCGTGTGAATTCTTTCGTGCGCTTTCTTATAACCAACCTGGATGAAACGTGCTTCGCAGTATTGACATTTGTGAGGGCGCTCTCCTGTGTGACGCATTTCGTGAGTTCTCTTGCTGCTGTTACACGTAAAGACTTGATCGCAATATTGACATTGGTGGACCTTCTTTGTTTTGGATTTAGATGAAGCTTTTGATGACGGTTCTTTTATGTTTCCCTGTACTATCTTTTCCATTATAGTGGAGAATTGATGCCTCTATCTGTAATATAACAAAACATAAATTTATACAAATTGGATAAGTAAGGGATCAATATATCATTAAAGCAAACAACATTCTAGCATCCCGCAAATTTACAACTCTAATGGTTGAAAGAGTCCTTAAAGGGACTAGCCTAGATTCCACCTAGAATTAAAAACTTACGGAAATACTCTAAATATAGCTAAAAAGTATAGTAAAATCCCCCCCCCCCCGTGCAAAAATTTACACACAAATGGCTCAAATTGAGAGAGAACTAACTTGCAATATATCGTTCTTTGATGGTGGTATGACTATCCTGTGTTTCCTAAATCCTAAATTTGTACCTCAGATGGATTTACCAGATAAAAGATCAAACAAATCTCCTAGATATTATCTAATACACATTAAAAGAGAAACAATTTAATCAAAAATAATTTGTTTGGCCATCACAGGTGTAGAAAGAAGATTTTTTTTTCAAGTTTTCAAACTAGAAACACTGCTTTCACGCCACTTTTTTTCGCCGGCTTAAAAAAATTAAAGTAGGTAAAAAATTGCAATTTTCTCCGATATTCCTCAAAATCATGAAAAACTACTTGTAGGGTTATATTACTATAAACATGTTCTATCGATTAAAGTAAAAAATATGTAGGTAAAAAATTAGTTGGAAGAATCTAGGCCAGTCCCTTTAAATTATTTACACTGTTGCAAAAGTTGTATCAAAACGAGTGATATTGGGAGATATGATTAAGGATTTTTTAAATTACCGGTATGTTTTGAACTAAGATTTTATTACTAACTAATATACTTGAAATTGACATGGTTTAATATAACAACTTTATGGTTTTATGACATTAAACCAGAAATCAATCAATCAATTAATGATACAAGTACTTGCATAACATGCATACCCCATGAAGAAGTCTTGAACTGTTGTTGAGAAATTGCATGCAATTATAGGATTATAATCCCCCAATACCTTTCATTTTGATACAACTTGCATCTGAAGTAATAAACAAGCTATTACATATTTTTTATGATCTAATAATATTCTTACTCACTATATTGTTTCCATAAGATAATTAATTGATTAAAAGATGTTACTTGACCACTGTAAGGCTCAGTGCAGAATGTTTTGCTCAGAATATTCTATGCTGATGACAAAATGATGTAGGTCATCGCATACAACACACAGTTTTATTTGATGTCTTACGTCATTTTGTCGTCAGCATAGAATATTCTAAGCAAAATATTCTTTACGATAGGGGAGTCAGAACCGGCCCTAAATTTAAGGCCTATAGGGAAATAGTCCAAAATACTGTTCCCTTGCTTGGTGTTTGGTAACAGAACTACCTAGGTATGTTTTTGAGGACTGAAGGGTGTATCAGGTGACACCGTTTAGGGTATCAAAAACAGCAATTTTGGGGCAATTTTCAAGAAATAGGGTACTTTTTCAAACCCTGCTGTGAAAACAATATCGATAAAATCCCGATTTAGGGTGTGATTAGGAGAAAAAGGGTATATTTTGGCTTTAGAAACCCCATCCTTTAGGGGTGTTTTAAAAAACTGTGGTCACGCTATGCCTACAACATTATACTTGAGTGGCCCCCTGGGCTCCCGTCATGTCACCAGGCACAATGGGAACAGAATTTTGCTATAACATGGAATTGATTAGGCTAAGTAAAATAATATACCGGTATTTGTTTCCAGTAACCCTTAAATTCCTTCCATAAAAAGATGCTCCAAAAATTGAAATTTTATCACTTTTCTAACAAAAATAAGATATTTCTTCACTGCCCCAATTTTTCCATAAGATACATATCATGAGATTGCCTCCTCGTAATAGCAATTATTTGGAGAACTGATGCCATCTTTCATGTACATGTAATTAGATATATCCTACAATTGTACACAGTGAGTTCAAGATCTAAATAAGGCCTAAAAAATAAATTGTTTGATTGGCGTAACCCGACCTATATTTGTACTGTCGACCCTAAATATTTTTATTTTTTTGAGCATGGTAAAAATCCTCCAAATCTCAAATTTGATGGGAATCGATTCATGGGGGCCAAAGATATGGCTTGCAGGACATTCAAAATGACAAATAAAAGATGTTTTACAGAAAAAGTGAAGATGTTTTTGTATAGGCCTATGTGTTGTATATTTTGTGTTCTTGTATGTGAAACATAGGCTAGACTTTAAAAAAAAAAAAGAAATATCCGACCTTCCTACCCTATTTTTTTTCTTTGTTACGCCAATCAAACAATTTTTTTAGGCCTAACAAATGCATCAAAGTTAACAAATGTCAAAATTGATGATTTTAGCAGTATTAACTCAAGAGTTTAATTTATAAATAATTAACGTTAATAAACGTAATAGGAATTGAAATCATTTCCTTAGACTTACTACAATAAACATGCATACCGGTAGTTATTACATTTGATCATCAGATATAAATATCTATCACAACAATTTGATAAATTTCAAAATGAAAAGTTACACAATTTTATATAAATGTGATTTACCTTAATTGAGAGTAGAAGATGAAGAAAGCTTATGGTCACTTGTTGCTGTATGTTGTTAATGGAAAAGTTTTGTTTGCTGTTTCACCTCTCTGATTGCAAGCTGCTTATACAATATACAGGTCCTACACACAGAACTACATGTATGCAACTGTGCTCTGACTGAACATAGCTGATAATGAACACAATCCTGTGATAACTTTGAACCCCATATAATTAAATTATTATTGGTCATTGGTCACTTAAAGCTTTTAACGAGGGCTTTCAGGTTATTGTTTATCTATTGATTACTATCTGTTTAGCATGCTTGATCGACTGCCAAACAATAAACATTCATTATCATTACCCCTAAATTCGTGGGACAAGTCACCATGTGAGTGCAAGAAAGTTGTATCTGCAATAGCTGCCATTTGTCATAAATTTGCATTGCATGTAATGTTTTCCCGACTGTTTTATTTCCACAGTCTTGGGTCTGTGGCTCTTGAAATGGTTGTTTTAGGTGATGGTGTCACCTGATGAACCATTTTAAGAACCACTGACCAATTGGGGAGAAATTACTAGTGATTTGTCACATTGATAAGGCCGAGTAAAAAAATAAACATGTTTCTCGTCCCCTCCCGCATCGTTTTTTAAGGATTTTGATAAACAATTTTTATTTTTTGTATTTCATGCATAACTTATTTGTAAAAAGTGTTTGAAAAGTTCAAGTCTGTGCAATAGATTTGCTTCTGTTCAATAAGCATTTTAAAGCATATTTTGTTTTAATCAACCCTCCAGTATGTCCAAAACTCAAAAATAAAAAGGGCCTCCTCCTCTTCCAATGAAACATCTGGTATCGATACGTTGGGTGAGAATGGGCCATTAATGTGCGATTTTGCATTGGCATTGAAATAAAAAATAAAAAGTACCTCTTCCTCCTTTTTTTCAAAAATCCGGACGAGAAACATGTTTTATTTTTTACTTGGCCTAATGTGTTAAATAAATATGACATATGGCAGCCTTTCGTGCACTCACATGACAAAGTGTTACCAGCTCTAACCCAAATCAAGAAAGTTATAATAGTTTAGGCAACCTTGCCAATTAAGTATCTTTATTTGGCAATGAGTGGCATGCTCTTTCAAGTTTTGATACAAATGTTCAGATCTTTCAAAAGGTCCAGAGGAAAAAAATAAATTTCTACACATTTAGATTTCCAAATAATTGATTCATTTTTATTTTGCATGAATGCAAAAGAATTTTTTGAAAATATACATTGGAAGTTACACCAAAATTTTTAAATTAAATCTACTAAGATGAGTATCCTGAAGTCCTTATATCCTTGTTTAATGGAAAATACCACTGACAGCCCCTTTTCTAACCCAACCCCACCTTTTTGCCTCTTTCTCTGGCTTTTCTCGAGACTGGTGGGGAGGGGGGGCTGAAGCCCCCTCACCAGCTCCCCTTTGGCACATGCCATGACTTCAGGGGCCATTTGACTATCAAACCTACACAACTGTATTTTACAAATATGTTCATTAGAATCGTGATAAATTGATTCTTAATTCTATAACTAAATCCAATGGTATTCAGTGTTTTTATTATATATTTGATGACTGTTTCATTAAAAACTTGGTACTCTCTGAAACTTATTGACCAAAATAACAGTCAAAACTGTGAAAAAATAAATAACAACGATGGTTAATTTAATTTATTTGGTCTTTATTCTGTTTTTGAGTTCTAACAAGGCCATTATGAAAATATATGAGGGGGAACATATGGAACTCTTGTAGAATAGCACTCAGGACCTCTGTTACATAAGAAAAAAAATCTTGAAAAAAAAAAAAAAAAAAACTTACAAAAAAATCACATTTCGCATTAGTTTTTCAAGAGTATGAGAGCTTTGAGACAAACTATTATTTTTATTTAGCCTTATTAGAATCGTGATAAATTGATTCTTCTATAAATCCAATGGTATTCAGTGTTTTTATTATTTATTTGATGACTGTTTCATTCTAAAACTTGGTACTCTCTGAAACTTATTGACCAAAATAACAGTCAATTAGGATTTTTGGATCTCAAAACAGACTCCATATTGGATTTGGAACATGCTAACACCCTTATTTGGAAAGAAGCTCCTATTGTTACTTACAAAGCCATTTTCCATCGATTATTTTGAACATTTGGAGTTTTTGCTGCTGTTTTAAAGTACCTCTAATCCAATTTTGCACATAAAAGTATATTTTGGCGGCCATTTTGGATATTAGCACAGGCTCCATATTGGATTTGAAACATGCTTATACCCTTAATGGTATTTAAAAAAATGCCAACATTGGTTTTCAATATCATCTGTGAACCTTTAACTTCAGAAAAATGCAAAAATTAGCAAATCCCCATAAAAAGCCAATGAACCACCCCAAAGGACATACCAAGCCTGACTACAATGTCTAAAAAAGTCATTGAATATGCTATTTTAGTGATGTGAAAGCATGGCTAAATTATGTTTATTAGAATCGTGATAAATTGATTCTTCTATAAATCCAATGGTATTCAGTGTTTTTATTATATATTTGATGACTGTTTCATTCTAAAACTTGGTACTCTCTGAAACTTATTGACCAAAATAACAGTCAATTGAATACGCCAGAATAAGAACAACCCAACTACAATAGCTCCCTTCTGTTAAGTTCTATAAGCTTCTATAACATATAAATGAATACAAATCTCTAAAAATGCTTTCAAATCACTAAAAAGCATTTCCATGTCTTTATCCCAGTCAAAGTGTCACATTTGACCTTGTAGTTGACTTTTTTAGACATGGTTAGATAATTTTTCTAGCATATAGTTGCAGAGGGGAACTCATGGAGTTGGGGTTTTCTTGTAATGGCTGTTTGAATATGCAACTATGTACTATAACAATTATCTAACAATGTCTAAAAAAAGTCAACTACAGGGTCAAATGTGACACTATGATTAGGATATTGAATATGCTATTTTAGTGATGTGAAAGCATAATTTTCAGAGATTGTATGCATTTCCATTTTATAAATACAATTAACAGAAGGGATCTATTGGAGTTGGGATGTTCTTATTCTGGGGTATTCAATTAGAAGTTTAGAAGGAAGTGTCATTGAAGGCTTGTTAAAATACTGCAAAATATAGATTTGTTTAAGAAATCATGTTTTTTTTTAATTATTATATTTTGTAATCTTCATTTCTAATAATAAACCACATCTTGAAGTAAAATATACATTTTAGGCAACAACAAAAAAAGAACTCTGTCTCAGCTTCCTTAGGCCAAAAACCCTAAGCGCTACGCAATTTTTTTTAGTCAAAAAGGCTATGCGCTACGCGGAAATCTTTTTTTATTACGTTTTTAGGCCACTATTTTTTTTTTAACTCAAAATAAAAAAGCAAAAAATCGCCTGAAAACCTAAAGAAAAAGAAAGAAATGTGGTAAAATGTTTAACCCTATGCGCGCGGGAAGCTGAGACAGAGTTCTTTTTTTCTTTAGCCTTACCTATGACCATATAACGTACAGCAACATACATATTTATAACAAATATTTTAAATTTAATACATTCCAAATTCAAAAAATTGTTTGTTTGTTTGGGGTTTTTTTTTTGCAACTGATGCTTTTGGCTTATGTTTGTGGTTCTGATTTGATATCAGGCACCAAGTCAAAATCATGTAACAATTTACCTACTTGAACATCCATATCATACAAGATATTTTGCAGATGACTTTCATTATTTACATACAAATTTTCAATTGAATTGGATTTGTCTATTTCTTCATTTGCCATTTGTTTCTGAACGTCTGTTTCTCCATTTGACATTTGTTCCTGAACAAATTCAGGTTCTTGATAAACATTCTGATAATTAATTGGCTTGATATTATATGTCTGCAATTGTGTTAACCCAGACTCGCTTTTAACATTTATCGGTTTCATATTGCTGGTATTGTCATGTATGTCTAGCTTTTCCACAGTTTCAACTTGACATGAGGGTGCTGGGACAGAACTTGAAGTACTAAGTACCTCTGTTGCATTATAAGTATTGATAACAGTCTCAGCAGATTGGCAATGTTGTTGTGCATAAGACTGTACATGTCTGGCACTAGGAGTAGCTTCTTTGGGTTGGCTGGGCTTGCGTTCATGGGACTTGATGTTATCTGCAACAGTGTTGTGAGATGGGCAATATTGGTGGTCATGAGACTGAGCATTTATTTTGGAAGTAACCTCTTTCAGTAGGATGGGTTTGTGTTCTTTGTTCTGAATATTGTCCATAGCAGTGTCATTAGATGGGCAATGCTGGTGTGTATGGGGCTGAGCATTTATGGCATCAGAAGTAACCTCTTTCAGTAGGATGGGTTTGTGTTCTTTGTTCTGAATATTGTCCATAGCAGTGTCATTAGATGGGCAATGCTTGTGTGCATGGGACTGAGTATTTATGTCGGAAGTAAGCTGGGTAGGCTGAAGTAGGCTTCGTTTGTGTTTATTGGGCTGAATATTGTACATAGTTGTGCCATTGGATGGACAATATTGGTGTGCATGGGGCTGAGCATTTATG
>JXSR01S038835.1:60405-71935 GCA_000969725.1 Ophiothrix spiculata
CCAAATTGGTAAAAAGCATTTGGCTGATTCGGAACCCTATAGTTCTAAGAAAATTGAGTTTAAAGTTTTTGTACTTGAATGGAGAGAGAATTTTTGTCTTGGTTTTTAACACATTTGTCTTATGTTTTGGATGTTGGAACGGGCAAACCTGATTAATAAGATAGAATACACTTCAAAGTTAATGTTTCTGTGAAATTTGAAATTTGACCCCAGGACGTGATTTTTGACTATGCTCAGCTTCAATGGCCCATATCACGTAATTTACTATGCCGACCTTAAGGTACCTTTAGATATGACGGTGTGAAAGTAACCGTAGTTCCCTTGAAATGGTAGTCCGCCTTCCATAGACCATAATGGAATAAAGCGTGAAACTGATGTTGCGTGAGAGTTGTAAGCCTATACTTTTCTGTACAATCCGGACAATAAGAACAGGGGCCTTACATTCCTGCTACACCGGGACACATATTATCATTTCTGTCATAACTCAATTCATGTTTGTGGTTCTGATTTGATTGTAGGCACCTGATCAAAATCATGTAACAATCTGTCTACGTGAATGTCCATATCATTCAAGATATTTTGCAGCCTACTGTCATTATTTGCATGTAAATTTTCATCTGGTTTTGATTCTGTCATGCCTTGTTGTCCTCCATTTGCCAGTTTTTCCTGTCTGAATTCAGGTTCTCGGTTTGCATTTTGACTGCTGATTGTCAGCGCATTACATGTCTGGATTTGTGCCAATCCAGACTTAGATTTTTCAGGAATTATTGGTTTCATATCAATGGTATTGATATGTATATCTTGCTGTTCCTGAGTTTCAACATTGTTTGAGGCTGTTGGAACAGAACTTGAAGAATTGTTAACAACATCTGCAAGTTTAAGATCAGCATTGATAACAGCCTCAGCAGATTGGCAATGTTCTTGTGCAAGAGACTGTTCATGTCTGTCATTAGGAGCAACCTTTTGGGGTAAGCTGGGGTTGCCTTCAGGTGGCTGAATGTTGTCCATAGCGGTTTCAGTTAATGGGCAATGTTGACGAGTATGGGTCTGAGCAGGTGGCTGATTGTTGTCCATAGCGGTTTCAGTTAATGGGCAATATTGATGAGCATGGGACTGAGCATGTGTGTCTACAGCAGTCTCAATAGATAGGTAATGTTGGTGTGCATGAGACTGTATCTGTACGTCTTCAGAAGCAACCTCTTTGGATAGGCTGGGTTTGTGATCATTGTACTGCATGTTGTCTGTGGCAGTCGCATTAGATGGGCAATGTTGGTGTGCATGAGACTGCATCTGTGGGCATTCAGAATTAACCTCTTTGGGTAAGCTGGGTTCGTGTTCATCGGACTGCATGTTGTCTGTGGCAGTCTCATTAGATAGGTAATGTTGGTGTGAATGAGACTGCATCTGTGGGTATTCAGAATTAACCTCTTTGGGTAGGCTGGGTTCGTGTTCATGGGACTGCATGTTGTCTGTGGCAGTCTCATTAGATAGGTAAAGTTGGTGTGCATGAGACTGCATCTGTGGGCATTCAGAATTAACCTCTTTGGGTAGGCTGGGTTCGTGTTCATCGGACTGCATGTTGTCTGTGGCAGTCTCATTAGATAGGTAATGTTGGTGTGAATGAGACTGCATCTGTGGGTATTCAGAATTAACCTCTTTGGGTAGGCTGGGTTCGTGTTCATCGGACTGCATGTTGTCTGTGGCAGTCTCATTAGATAGGTAATGTTGGTGTGAATGAGACTGCATCTGTGGGTATTCAGAAGTAACCTCTTTGGGTAGGCTGGGTTTTTGATCATTGTACTGCATGTTGTCTGTGGCAGTCTCATTAGATGGGCAATGTTGGTATATATGGGACTGAGCATTTGTGTCATCAGAAGTAACCTTTTTGGGTAGACTGACATTATTTTCATTGCGCTGACTGTTGTCCATAGTGGTCTCTTTAGATGGGCAATGTCGACTTGCATGGGACTGAGCATTCATGTCAGAAGCATCCTCTTCTGGTAGGGTAGGTTTGTATTCATGGGGCTGTATTTCATCCATTGCAGTTCTATTTGCTTGGCAGAAGTAGTTTGCGGTAGAATGTGTATTGCTGATCTCACTGGTTTGGATCAGATTGGACTCCTGGAAATTTCCCAAAGAATTCTCTGTGTCTTGGCTATTCAATAAGGAGTTTTCAGTATGTGTAGATTGTTCATGATTATTCAATAATTGCCTAATCATAATATCTGTGATTTTAGTCAACTTAACATAGCATGGTTGGACAGATGTCAGAATTTTATTGTTGTCTGTTTTGGTGTTACTACATGTAGATAAGACATCTTTATTTCCATCTCCTGGATTTTCATGAATACCTGTCGAGTCTTGTGGATGTCCATCTGTTGGTTGGACTCTTTCATGGTTTTCAGTCAAAGGCAGATTTCTGAGTAAACTTTGGTTTGAAGGCTCAGTATTCACTTTTATCTGTGTCAAAATCTGCTCACCGGTATTTCGCGGTTGCTCACCGGTATTTTGCCTCTCATGCAAACTGTCAGGCTTCTCAACCGTTTTCTTATACTTTACATAGTTGCAACGGTATTTTTCATGTTTATTTTTGTCTTGCCGCCATGTAAATTTCCTTTTACAATGTCGACATTCAAATGGTGTTTCTTTGGTGTGGATCCTTTCATGGTCCCTTCGGGCGGTAGTGTTATAAAATGCTTTATCACAGAATTGACATTTGAATGGCCTATTAACACTCTTATGAAGTTGGTCTTCATGTACACGCTTCAAACAGGGTAGAGTAAACTTCCTTTCACAGAAGTCACATTGTAGCAAACCGTCTCCCGTATGCATTCTCTCATGTGCAGTACGTTTGCCGCTTGTGCGGAATTTTTTTGAACAGAATCTGCATGGGAAAGGCCATTCCCCTTTATGAATTCGTTCATGATCTGTTCTAGTCTTTGTACACTGAAAGGTCATTTCACAGTATGTACATTTATAGGGTTTTACACCCGTATGTATTCTTTCATGGATTTTTTTCTTATCAGAGTTACCAAATATTTTATCACAGAACTGGCATTTATACTTAATGTCCAAAGTGTGAGTGTTCTCATGGCGCATCCGGACTGAATATTGAGTGAATTTTTTGTCACAGTAACGGCATTGATAGGGCTTTTCTCCGGCGTGAATCCTTTCGTGAATTTTCTTATAACCAACCTGAATGAAACGTGCTTCGCAGTATTGACATTTGTGAGGGCGCTCTCCTGTGTGACGCATTTCATGAGTTCTCTTGCTGCTATTACACGTAAAGACTTGATCGCAATATTGACATTGATGAACTTTCTTTGTTTTTGATTTTGACGAAACGTTTGATGGTTGTTTCTTAACATATTTCTTCAGTGCTATTTTAGATGGTGACTCCTCTGCCAATTCCTCAACAAGAAGTGTGTTTTCCATCTGTGATTTCAAAGAAAGAGAGAGAGAGAGAAATGGTTATAGTTTTGGTAAATAGTATTAAATGCTTGTTATTGTTACATTTGTAATGAACGTTTGAGCAGCATTTTGACATTAGACAAACCGAGTTTGTATTGATTAGTGGATCAAATTTCATCGGGTCATCATGGGTCATTAAAGGTCAAAGGAGGTCAAATGGGGTAAACCTTTGTGTACGGACATGAAACTTGGAGGATGGGGTCGATTGTTGACGCCAAAAATGTTTTAGGTTACTTCAAGGTTATCAGGGGTCATTCAAGGTCTCAGGAGGTCAAATGGGGTAAACTTCAGCCACATTCAGCCACATTCAAGTTGAATCCTGGTACGGTCCAACTTTGATTCTTTTTCCGTACGGTATGATTTTTGTTGAGTTTGAAACTTCAAACTTAATAATCACATTGTTAAATTTGCTTAATAATCTGAATAGCAGCCTCTATTTTTAGAGTAAGGGAATTTCTATTATAAATAATGCATATTTCGATCAATTTTGGCACTTTGGTGGCTATCTTGGATACAAGAAATTCCCAACAATCACCCTGGATAATATTCTGCAATGTCTAAGGAAACGTAAGGCCAAAGAAAAAAAAGGTTTGTCTCAGAAACCATTTGCAAAAACGCTATGCAATTTTTTCCTTTTTTTAAAAAAAAAACCAAGCCGGAAGCAGGAATCCTTTTTTTTTTTACGTTCTAAAATCACTCAACACGTATGCGGAAGATGAAAAAACAAAACAAAAAAGTTATAAATAAATAAATCTCGCTTGAATTTAGAATAAAATTACTAAAAATCGCAATGATTCAGTGGATTTATTTTGCATATTGTCTCCGTATTTTGCAGTGTTTTGTTCATGAGATCGCCATTTTGTTATGACCTTCCCAGCATGCAAAGCGTGTATACATGGTTCGCTGGTACTCAAAACACCGGGTACCAATTAAAAAAAAAAGAAGCTGTCGCAAATCATTTAGCTTCGGTCAGACATAAAGAAACTTGGACGATGGTCGATCGCTGGATTACTATCGAGAAAAAAAAGGGGGAAAAAAGAGGGCCAGCGCGTAGGTCTACACGCTAAATCCACTTTCACATAGCAATACGCTAAGGTTTTCTGAGACAAACCTTTTTTTGGCCTAATCAGTTGAGAAAAAAAAAACTATATCAGAGATTTCCATCTCCTGGTGAAATTTAATGTCTGCTACTGGACTACTTTTGCATTTATCATCATCATACTATAATTCACGGAATGGCATGTGCTTGTGGGTTTGTCAGTTTATAACTCCAGACCCCTTGAACCGATCTGGACCAAACTTGAACCATGTATAGCAATTGGCCCCCTGAGTGTTATAGGGGTGGCCGGTAGAGGTCATCCAAGGTCAAAGGTCAATTTGAGGTCAAATCTTGATATTGTCCAAAAAGTTGACTAAGGTCATCCCAGGTCATTTTGAGGTCACAGCCATAACTCCAGAACCCTTGATCCTACCTGGATCATGAATAGCAATTGGGGCCCTGAGTGTTACAGGTGTGGTCTGGTGGAGGTCATCCAAGGTCAAAGGTCATTGAGAGGTTAAATATTGAAATTGTCCAAAAAGTTGACCAAAGGTCATCCCAGGTCATTTCGAGGTCACGGTCATAACTCCAGAACCCTTGATCCTACCTGGACCAAACCTGGACCATGAATAGCAATTGGGGCCCTGAGTGTTACAGGGATGGTCCGGTGGAGGTCATCCAAGGTCAAAGGTCATCTAGAGGTCAAATCTTGAAATTGTCCAAAATGTTGACATAAGGTCATCCCAGGTCATTTCCAGGTCACGGCCATAACTCTAGAACCCTTGACCTTTTGATAATTTTAGAAGGACCAGTTAAGGTCAAAACTCATGAAATTGAATAAACAGTAGACTTAAAGTCATCAAAGGACAATTCAAGGGCATCCATATCTCTTGAACTCTGGATGGACCAAACTTTGACTTTGCGTAGTGTTAAAATTGAAGCGCCACCTGTCACCCATGACTTTTTGATTTTTTTTTTTAGTTTTTTGTTTTGGGTAGATATTAATACCCTCAGAATGATTTGGCTTAAGGTGGCCTAGCACAGATACGGTGTCGGACACGAGTTAGCTGATATCAGCGGTGTTGGACACAGTTTCAAAGTATTTATCCCGGGCTTTTAGCGTACTTTTTGGCGTACTGTACGTATCTTGCGCTTCAATAAAACGCGACCTTACACATGCGTCATTTTTATATATACGCATAAGACCATGTTCGTTGCTCCTGACGGCGCAGGACCCAAAGCGCACACTGCTTAAGGGACTAGTCACTGCTAAAAAAAATGTCAATATTTTGCCTTATTTTGCTTTGTATCTCAAAAAGTAAATCGGTGACCATATTTTTTTATTACGCTTTTTAAACTATATAAAGACCAATACATATTTGAAAAAGAGAGAATAAAATAGAGCCGTTTTTAATTATAAGTGTTTTTGTCTTAATTTTTTCGATATTACCATAGACGTCAATGGTAAAAAGTGGTAATACATACCCTTTTTAAAATGGATTTTTCTCAAAAACTAAGTCGGTGACCCCCTTTTTTTATTTCAGAAATGTGATCAGCACACATAAAAACACCATATATCAAAAAATAAGAAAATTAAATAGAGGAATTCTATCTGTGCTAGGCCACCTTAAAGTAACAGTATGCTCCTCTCTCAATTGAATTTTTAAAAATGAAATGTGTTGCTGCCCTCATCAAATGTAACATCAAAATGTTTGCTGCCAACACTCTCATTAAAAAGACAAAGTTAAAAAGATAAACCTAAAATGTACACAATCTGACCTTTTCCCTTTATATTGTGTTATATCAAGAATATCCACTGTCAGTCAATCAAATCATTCAACTGTTACAACTGACCAATAAGATGGGTGCAGTGACTGCAACTGTCTTATTGACAGCCAAATTATTTATGAATAACACTTCCCAAATCAAAAGAAATTAGGCTGAATTGACCCAAAGCAAAACCAAAACTATTTTAGTTCCAATTATATTCCATTGTATCAAAGGTTTTATAAACTGAAGATTTTTACATCTGAGTTTGTTGCTAATAGTTAGATGTGCTTAATTTCTACTGGTGATTTTACAACTGGAAATTGCAATGGCAAGTAGAATTTCTATTTGGGTACGCCATTTCAAGAATGGAAAAGATAAAAGGAATAATATGACTCGCTTCATCACCCAACGCCTAAAACAGAGAGAGTTAGCTAGAGTTATTACGTATACTTCACTACCAAACATGACTACAGTACAGTGGTCAAATCAAGAACTTTGCAGGGTTTCGAAATCTGACAATTCAGACCAGTGTTTACAAGACTGAGTGTCTCCCATAACCAGGAGTCCGGTTCTGATTGAAATACACAGAAAAAGTCGCAATCAATGATTTATTGGTCGCACTATGTTTACTCCTTTTTATTTTATGAAATAGGTATTTTGTCACGTTGGTGTATGGTCTCAAAATAATAGGGTATTCATTTATACGGGTAAAATCTTGGAAATGGTATTCATTTGAACATTGTTGAACACATATGAAATTTAGATAGGATATCAGGCTCAGTTTTGTCAATTTTTGGTCTCATAATTATGGTTGTCTTCAGTATGTGTAACATACGCCAAGACACAAATATAAGTTACCTCCCACCTCAGCCCCTCCACCTCCCCCAGAAACAAGTGCTGGACAAAATGAACTCAATAGAATTATTTAAAATAAATATATTGTCTAAAATAGAATGTATTAGAAATAATTGATGCAATATAAATGGATGTGTATATAACGTTAACTTATGGTTCAAATCTAAAACAACTTACATTCATGATAGATAATAGTGATTGTGAGTGACCAAAAAAGTAGCAATTTCAATTCTTACAAAGAGTGAAGTATGAATCTAAACATGCTAAAAGAGTGACATTTCATGTTTTTTTCAGTGAAACCCCATTCATTTTCTCTCAAAAATTCAATATGAAAGAGTGACCGTTCACTCTTTTCATTTTAGAGTGTAGGACATCACTGTAAGAAATTAAAAAGTGATTTCAAAGTGTAAAAAATGTGTTAGAAATTAAAATGTGATTCCAAAGACATGTTTTTAGACAAGGAAATGTTTAGAGTGTTGACACTGGTGTTTAGAAATCAAACATCAATGTTTAGGGAAATGGCACACAGGATCCTAAATGTTTAGTAGGCCTATCTATTAAAACACGTTTACAAAGTGAAGGCAGAAATGTGTTTAGAAAAGAAAGTAGTAATTGACATTTTTGTCAAAATTGAGATTTTGATGGAATCTTAACACTTAAGTGCATAAGGTGTTTTAGAATCCCTTTAGTGCACAAGGGGGGGGGGTCCATATGGACCCTTGATTTTGATCGCTTTAAAAACAATGTTCTGCATATTATTTAACTTTAAAACTGTACACAATGATAAACCAACTCAATTAAAATCATATAAAACAAAAAATATAAATATCCGTCGTTCCGTTTCAAAATGGCGGCCGATTTTCCAATTTGTGTAAAATTTTCATTTTTCCCGAAAAATTTCCCGCCAAAAATTGGAAATCTGCTTTCCCAAAGGAATTTTTCAATGAAAATTTGCTCATAATAGCATATTATTATTACAAATACATTACTGAAATAAAAATTTTAAAAAGTTGTTTCGTTTCGGTTTTAGGGACAAAACAAAATTTGAACAGCGCCATCATTTTACCAGTTTATGCTAATTATCTCAAAAACGACGCGACCGATTTGAATTTTTTTTTTGCACCAAAACATGCGCAACCCCTACCTTGACAATTACATAAAACAGCTTTATTGGCTTATGTTGCGTTTTGGCGTGTTAAAATATGGGCTAATATTTGGGATATTTTTTCAGTGTTGAATATAAACGATGTATATTTAACCATGTAATAATCAAAATAAAATGGCGTATCTGCATGACTGATTTTCCGTTTAATGCAAGAAAGTTGTATCTGCACAGATACGACTTTCTTGTATATAATAAGTGATATCACTCATCATGCTCATGTAAGCAATAAAGTCGTATCTGCGCAGATGCGACTTTCTTGTATAATTATTGTCACCCCAACCTCCGACTTTCTAGCCCTGTTACAGAAATAAAGAAATACGGTAGATTCATCCCATGCTTTGAGCTTGAGTGTCAGAAGAGAACCTTCAAGTTTGTAATACAATAAGCACACAAAATTAAGCAAAATTTGATGGTTTTTATGTGTAGGCCTATACACTTCGTGCAAATTAGCAAGTAAAAGTTTTTGTTACCCCAAAACGTCAATTTTTGGATAATATTTGACCAACTTGAAATCAATGGGAAATAATGTGGTTTAAAGGGACTGGCCGAGATCCTGTCCGCTGATTTTCTGACTGTATTTTTTTTTTCACATGTATCGATAGTACATGATTATACTAACATATCCTACCAGTAGTTCCCGCTGAATTTGTGTAACAGAGGAGAAATATGAAATTATTTACAAGCTGTATTTTTTGTCCCCGGCGACAAAAATACTTTAAAAAGTGTTTCTAGTTTAAAATCTTAAAAATATCTTGTTTCTACACCTGTGATAGGTAAACAAAGTTATTTTGATAAAATTGTTTCTCTTTTGAATATGTATTAACTTATCTCCAAGAGCTTCATTTGATCTTTTATCTGGTAAATCATAGACTGAGGTATTAATTTAGGATTCAAAAAACACCGGATAGTCACACCACCATCACATATAGATACATTGTAAATCAATTTGCTGTCAATTTGAGCCATTTCTATGTACATTTTTGTACTTTCTTGGATTTACTACACTTTTAAACTTTATTTTAAGCATTTCCATAAGTTTTTAATTCTAAGTGGAATCTAGGCTACTCCCTTTAACTGCCAGAATTTGAAAATACAGGATGTTTTACACCTAGAAACATATAAATAATAAACATTTTTAAAGTAGTACTTCCCCCTTTCTTTTTTCTTTCACCCAACTTTGGTTTTGGTAGGGGTGTGCGGCCCCGATATCTGAAACCCTAGTCTAGGGAACGGAAGATTGACTCTGAAAAGGCTGGGGTCTAGAGAACTGAAGGGACCAAAAAATGACCCTTCAGAACTAGTATTTTGGGCAAAATTTTGGCTCTGGAAGCAAACAATTTTGCTTCAAATGGGGGTCTTGTGAACTAAATTTCCAAAAATGAGGCTAGCGAACTGAAAATATTTGAAAATAAGGCTTGCGAACTAGAGGTTGTGCTTGAAATGGGGGTCTAGTGAGCGGCAGACAAGGCGTGAAAAGGGGGTCTTGAGGGCCGCACATACACGTGTCCACCAAAGCTTGAATGCTATAGGGCCTACAATTTGGTTTAGATATTGTCTGGGAGATCATGATCTATGAGTGGATATACAATTAATTTTACTATGAAGATTATGTAAATACACAATAGCAAATAATTATGCTTTTGATTTTATTTATTGAAAGTGTGTACTATTAAGGTTACAGATTCAAAGCAACAACAAAAAATCACTAGGCCTAAATCTTCTTGGGACAAATTTATCCCTGCAAAGTGACAATAAGATAAGAGATTTAAAAATGTATAAATTACTGTTATAATACTTGCAATACAAGCATTAGGCAAAACAAATAATTGTTTGACTTGCGTCTAACAGGTAGGTTGGATTTCTTTAAATATTTTTTTTTCTAAGGCTATGTTTCAAATAAAAGAACACAATTTTATGGCATATATACAAAAAACATCTTCACTTTTTCTGTAACACATTTTTTATTTGTCATTTTGAATGTCCTGCAAGCCATATCTTGGGCTCCCATGAAATTTTGGATTTGGAGGTTTTTTACCATGCTAAAAAAAATAAAAATATCTAGGGTCGGTGATAAAATTAGGGCTGGTCGGGTTACACCAATCAAAAAATTGTTTTTAGGCCTTAGAGACGCACCATGTGACTTAGACAAGTTTGTGTTTTTCTTTACTTCCATAAAGCTATTTTTTCCACAAATCTTAAAATTTTCTGGGGGCTTCCTCCTAACCCCTATTATAATAGTAGCCTAGGAATAAAGGGGCAGTTATTTTTTCCCCTCATGTGAGAAACGCTATTTTTATTCTCAAGCATTGAGTTAAATTATTTTTTTTCTCACATAGTGAGTCAAGTAGGTTTTTCCATCCCCTACCAGGAAGTCTAATGGTGTGGCCCTTTAATATAGGATTTTAAAAGCTGTACATGTACAATTCTAAGCAGGTGGTATGACATTTTAATACTGTAATCATCTTGCTGAAAGAGTATTTATTTAGTCATTCATCAATACCATTGAATACAGGATTTATTTTGCCCTATTATTGTGGCTTTACTGACTCTTCTATCAGCTTTTCATGAACATTGTACTATAGTAAAATTCGGAAGATTAGAGCTTGGTCACAATAACTCCTACAAACAGTGTTTAGTCCATCTATAAGACCACGCGCGCCAGGGCTGTACGAAGGGGGGGGGGGGGTAAATCGGGAAGCTGGCGGGACAAATATCAAAATATTGGGACAATATATTTTACTACTTTTACTGTCCCTATATTACTGTCCCGCAAATTTTTAGTCAAAATAAGCCAATTTTAGCAGAAAATGTTTTACATCGATTTTTGGCTGAAAATAGCAAAATTTTCGCACGCGTTACAAACAAATTAACGGTATATACATCAGGACGAAACCCCGGGGGCACTCCCATATAATTTGTTTTGCTCCGCTCTCACCCAATGACCCCCTTTTTCACTGAGCTGTCGCCCAATGACCCCCTATTATTTTGAAAGTCAACCTTTTTTATGGTGACTCTCATCCAATGCCATGATTTTTCGAGAACCTACACCGAATGACCCGCTTTTTTCGCTAAATTTTTACGAAAAATGTGTCGATTTTTTCGAAAACTTACACCGAATGACCATGTTTTTCGCTTTTACCAACAAATCGCTCAAAATGACCCAGTTTTTTGACCCTCTACACCGAATGACCCCCCATTTTTCAATGTATTTCTCACCTATTGCCCCTACA
>JXSR01S038836.1:0-11222 GCA_000969725.1 Ophiothrix spiculata
CAGTCTGTTACATGGGACCCTGCATGAGGAGGGTAAAAGTCATTGCAGGGGTCAAATTTGAAAATTGGTCAAATCTTTTTTAAAACCCTTCATCAGAGATGAGTCAAAATGTACTTTTTCTGCTTCCTTATGATGAGAGGAACATGTTAGAATGATTTTAAACAAAATTTGACCAAATTTGAAATTTGCCCCTGCAATGACTTCTGCCCCCTCCTGATTTTGTGTCCACTCTAGTGATGTTACATAATTAGGACACACTAAAATAATTTCTTGCTGAAGCTTTACCCAAATATGGGATTTTGCTCCCTTTTAAGCGTATGAATTTAAAAGTTCTTAATGAATAAAATACACTTTACATGTTACACATTGTAAAGAGGAATAAATACAAATACAGGGGATTTATGCTGCACTATGCCTCCCTGATTGGTAATTCCATGCGGCCTTAACACACTGTTGCTGAATACTTTGGCCCCATTCTCTACCAAGCATCATTTCATGTTCTGTGGCAACCTCTAGGGGTGCTGAACCTTGATCGGCCCACATGTACACTTAAGAATTAAGTGAAAGAGTTACCCTTGGGCTAAGCATGCTAAGAGTGCTTTATGGATACAGCCTCAGACCCTTAAGGTCCTAATAGGTCAAAAATGGAGCCGTAATATGGAACAATGGGAATGCCACCAAGGTTCAAAATCAGACCCACATACCACTTTTCACAATGTGCATGCAAATTTATTTTTTAGCAAGTTCTGGGATTCTCACCAGCCAGTCAGATGTAAACCAAATCGTATCAAAGTAAAAATCAAGTAATGCAACAAAACTACACATTTTGAAACTGCCACCTTTTTAAAGTGAGATGTTTTGTGAGAGGCAATGACAAGTTTTACATTGGTGTAGTGCTGCTTAATGTTTCTTCAAACTTGTGTGATGTTTATCTGACCAAAACCTAACAGTGATAACAGTTTTGACCTGCTCATCATGTTATCCTTTGAAGGAATGTAATGAAGGGTTAGACCGAAATCACAGTCGGCCTCCAAACAAAATTTTCCCTACCAAACATTTGGTCATGACGTCACCAAATATTTGCCATCGAATTTAAAGTATGAACGGGTAACAAACATGTATATGGCAATTCATTAACATGTGCAATCTAGCGCGAAATTTTATTTGGTCTTAACTCGGTGTTGAAGTTATTTTGTTTGGAGTCACTCGTCATTTTGACGTCATGACCAAATGTTTGGTAGGGAAAATTTTGTTGAGAGGCCGACTTTGGTTCGGCCTTTAGTCACCTGTTTTCAAGGTAAGGAGATTTAATGTTACTTCTGTCATGTTAAGGTCAGTTTCCTTTTATCCGTTTGCGGTGCGTTTTGCACTGTAAGGGCGAAATCATACTCGGCCTCAAAACAAAATTTTTCCTACAAAATATTTGGTCGTGACGTCACCAAATATTTGCCATCGAACTAAAGGTGAATTCATACTCGGCCTCCAAACAAAATTTTTGCTACCAAACATTTGGTCGTGACGTCAAAATGACGAGTGACTCCAAACAAAATAACTTCAACACCGAGTTGTGACCAAATAAAATTTTGCGCTAGTGCACATGCTATTGAATTGCCATATACATTGGACCAAATGTTTGCTAACCGTTCATACTTTAAGTTCGATGGCAAATATTTGGTAACGTCACGACCAAATGTTTGGTAGGAAAAATTTTGTTTGGAGGCCGAGTATGAATTGGCCTTTACAGTGCAAAACACACCGCAAACGGATAAAAGCAATCTGACCTTTAAACACAAAATGCATGCTGAAAAATCAGGAAATATCAAGGAAATGAGGGAGCACTTCATAACTCAACTGGTGGTTGACCGCCCAGAACCGGCAGTTCAGGCAGGTTGATTTTGGACAATGGCAACCACCCAGAACCACCGGTTCCAGCAAGTTCCGCAAGTTGACTTTTGAAGTTGGTGCCTAAGTTTCTTTTGAGTAAGATGGTTTTATGTGTAAAGCTCAATTCATAGTCGGCCTCCAAACAAAATTTTTCCTACCAAACATTTGGTCGTGACGTAAAAATGACGATTGACTCCAAACAAAATAACTTCAACACCGAGTTGAGACCAAACAAAATTTCGCGCTAGATTGCACACGTTATTTAATTGCCACATACATTGGACCAAATGTTTGCTACCCGTTCATAGTTAAAGTTCGATGGCAAATATTTGGTGACGTCAAGACCAAATGTTTGGTAGGAAAAATTTTGTTTGGAGGCCGAGTATGAATTGAGCTTTATGCATTTTCATTCCACTGTATATGCATCCAAGTTAAAATTCATCAAAAATGTGCAGAAAGCCGGGGAGGAAAGTTTATTTCTACTCCTGACAATAAAATATATTGTTTTTTGTGGTATCCAGTACTTACTCTTTATTGAGTTGATCAACCTGGGCTTTGTGTTGCTTAGCAACCTTGGTAGCCTCTTCCGCAGCAAACCGAGCACACGCATTTCTTGTTTCATTAATGGTTTCCTCAAGTTTCTTTTTGAAGTGTGCCTATATGAAAGACAAAGAAATTGGACAGACATTAACAACACTTTAACCCGGAGTCCACACACTGCAGCACACATAACCCTGATCTCATTTTTGGTCCAATTCATGAAAATTCCTCACATGACTCTTTGCTCCAAAATTAATATGACCGATAACGCCAACAAATTTCTATTGGCCTATCATGGTGCAGAGTGGACTAATTAAGGGATTGTCTAGAAATGATATATCAATACTCGACATGGGCATCACACATTATGATAATTCAATATCTGTATCATCTAAAGCTTGAAGATCTGAAAAGACTGTATAATAGTCTTAATAGCAAACAAGTTGATTTTGGCGAAAGCACATCATCAACTTTGGTCAAATTGCCTCATGCTCAAAAACTTAAGAGGGCACATTGGTTCTCAATAGGACTGCGTAACCAGTCGCGTAACCAGTCCCGTAGTCAGGATTTTTTCAAGGGGGGGGGGGGGTACGGATTTTCAAAAAGTGGCCCTTTTTGGGAAATTTTGTTTTGTTTTGGTCAACCCTAAACTAATTTTTGGGATTTTGACAAAGTGACAAGCAAAACAAAACAAGAATAAAAAAAGTTTTTCAGTAGTTTTTCAAGCATTGTGTATTTTAATAAGAAACGACCCACATTTACATGTTTTGGTGCTTAAGTTTAGGTGTTCTTTTGGTGAACATTTAGGGACTTTTTGTGGACCCTTTTTGTACATTGTGAAATTGGGGGGATGCAATACCCCCACTGCTACCTCCCCCTGCAACAGGCCTGTGCATGATGGATGCAGTTGGCACACAAGTTTCACAAATTGGAACAACACATTTTTGAAAATTCACCGCACACCTGCATTGATTCTGTCCCATTTCACATGAAATGCCCACCTATAAATAATTCATATTGAACTCTATTCAGTGGTGTAGCCAGCATAGGGCGAGGCAGACTGTCCCCCGAGTGAAAAATCGGGACAGCAAGCGGGAAAAATTATGAAGGGCAAGAAAAATGAGAGAGCAGCTGCAAGACTGCTAGACAGGAAACATGGGGAAAAGCAGAAAATTGTGTCAAAAGATGTGAATTAAATCTCTTACAACCATTTTTTTTTGCTTGTCAGTTTTTAAAATCGACTTGAATATATTTTGGATGTGCGAAAATGGATTTTTTGCCATGAAAAATTGGGAAGAAATGTGCACACAGCGGGGGGAAATTGGGAAAAAATGAAAACGAAAATGTCTTTGCCCCCCCTCCCCCCGACCAAAAAGTCTGGCTACACCACTGACTTTATTGGTTGTGGTCCCAGGGGGGCCACTAAGCCATACTGTTGTACACATGCGTGAACAAAAAAACACGGAAAAAGGGGGTATTTTTGTCAAGAGGCACGGTACGTACTTTTCGTGTTTAGGGGTCAGAAAACACTGATTTTCAACAAAAAGGGGTATATTTTCAAAATCCGACCAAACGTGTTTGGGGGTAATTTTTTAGAATAAGGGGTGTTTATTTAGAAAAACTTATTAAGGGGGTAAAATAAAAGGAATAACCATGTGGAATCCTTGTTTAGGGGTCAGTTTTAGGGCTACTCGATAAATGTGTTTAGGGGGTATTTTGAAAACCTTTGTTCACGCATGTGTACACCATTATAGCTGAGTGGCCCCTACGGGGTTGTGGTGTACGTACCCTTGCATTTTTTAATGCATTGGCAACTGCTAATTCTTTTGCCAGCGCAAATTCATTCCTTAATCTTCTTGTTGTTTCTGCTATTGCATCAGCTACGGCCTTCTCTTTTATTCTCTCGCATTCCTCCCATTGTTTGCGTAGAGCGTCTTCTTTTTCTTTGGTGAGTTTCTTTGTTAGTGCAGCTATTCTTTGGGCTTCTAACCGATCCCTTTCCTCAGCTACCAATCTTGCTTTTAATTCAGCTGCCTGCACAGGAATGAGATAATTAAATTAAAAATTTAAATCTATTTTGACTTAAAAAGTGCAATTCATGATTCTGATGTGATTAAATCCTCACATCAATTTTCTTTGGTGAGTTTCTTTGTTAGTGCAGCAATTCTTTGAGCTTCTAACCGATCTCTTTCCTCTGCTACCAATCTTGCTTTTAATTCAGCTGCCTACAAGGGAGCGAGATAATGAAATTCAAAATTCAAATATATATAGGTGCAATTCTGATGATTCTGATGTGATCAAAACCTTATCTGCCTTTTTTCAGTCTAAATATAATGAACAGAATAACATAAATGCATGCTGAAAATTCAACATGATTCTGAACATTCGTTTTCAGGTTAAGAGCTTTTAAAACATTTAAAAATCTCCTTATATGTATAAGTTCCTGTCTCGTAATTACTGTCACTGGTTTCCGATCATTGGTTTCCAAGTTAAGAGCTTTTAAAAATCTCCCATAGGCTTCTATGTTGTAATTACTGTAAGGGCCACAACAGTTATTAGAAAATGGTAACATTTCTCATTCTTTTCAAAAATATGCAAACACAAATAAGGGATTGAGATTAGTAACACACCCCAGTCAAGGATTCTAAAAAACAGAATTTTGATAGAGGTGACTTTAGGGATGAAAATGTGGATCATGAGTTAAATTTTATTATCAATTACCAAAGGCATATCAAAACAAGACTTGACAATGATGCAGTGGGGATACAATGTAGTTGATGGGCCTGAAACATCTATAATTTTGTTAAAAGATAATCTACAAATGAAACAAATAAATCGCCTGAATAAAAGGCCTGAATTATAACTTTTTTTAAAGCAAATCAAAACACACATTTGAGACATGGGCCCAAAGATGATAAATCATACAAAAGAAAATTTGATATTTTTGCAATATGCTATACTGAAAAAATTTCAAGAAATAACTACAGATAAGACTTCCAATGTATTATTGAAATGTTCACTTGGTTTGAAGCTAACATACTGGTGTCAAATTAACAATTTTGAGTTAGCTAAGGATGCTAAAAAAGTTTTCAAATGTGTATGTCTTGAACCTGGTGGGACGCTCGAAATAAAAGTAGTATGCATGCTCGTCAGAGCACCCCAAAATCGGACCCTAAATGTCAAAATAATGTACAACAAATTCCAACCCTTAATGTCGTAAAATATTCAAAATCATACCCCTAAATATAATGTAATACACTAAAATTGACCTCTAAATGTCGTAATTGACATTTGACTCATTAATGGCGTGACACACTGAAATGGATCCTGAACAGCGTAACAACGCACTATTTTCTACCATAAAAACATGAATAATACATATGAAGCCTTATCCGTAGTTATTTCTTGAAATTTTAGAATACCTGGCGAAAAAGTTACCCTAAAGTAGAAGATATCGTAAAAAGACATATGAAGGCACCTGAAAAGGCACCCCTTTTTCTAAAGAAGTCAACAACGCCAATGGAGCAAAACCCAACCCTTTTTCGACGTTTTCTCTGATGAGCATGCATACCACTTTTTTCTTTGAGCGGCCCTCCGGGGTGGTCTAGAAGCATCTCTTATCCCAAACTAAAGGTGATTTTCTTACCAATCTTGCTTCTTCTAACGCTCGTCTCTTGTCCTCTTCAGCCTCTCTGCGTGCCTTCTCCAAGCATTCCTTGAGATGTTTGTCCGCCCTTTCTTGCGTCTCCTGTATTGCTTGCCTTATAGCATCTTCCCTTGCTTGCCAAGCACGCTCCCAAGCATCATTGAAGGCTTTCTCACCAACATCTGAAAATATTGCCCAAAAAAGAGTGAAGATGTTAAAATGTTCATAGAACTATACTGTTACCAAGTTCGTATAGCATCGCACCCATGGGGTCACCATTGACACTTTTGATCGCTGGTCCAAGACGAACATTTTGAGACCTTAACCTTTAAAATTGGACAAAGTTGAAAATTTGACCTTTCTTTTGACCTTTGACCCCCAGGGAAAGGTCGGACAATGGGGTCACCATTGACACTTTTGATCACTGGTCCATGACGAACAATTTGACACCTTAACCTTAAGTTGAAAAATATGCAACATTTTATACATAAATTATGCAAATTAGGTACTTAACCCTCTTGGCTCTAATGTCGAGTATACTCGACATGTTCAGCCATAAACGTTGACACAGTTTGATGAATGTTTTTGTAACACCATTCAATTATAAGTAGACTTCTCAATTCAAAAGAAAAGAGCTATAAAACTTGCTCTATTATATAAGTGACAGTTCATCAAAGAGATTATGAATCACATAACAAAGAACACCTATTGAACAAATCAATTGACCAATCAATAATCAAATAACTTAATGAATAGCTATTGTGTTTTAAGAGGATAAGCTTCAACCACAGTAAATAATTGGTTATTTATGTGGGATGACATGGTCACTGTCAAAAGAAGAAATTGTAGATCCTGGGTCACATTTTTCTAGCAGGGAGAGGGTTAATTAGCATATTTTGCGCTCAAATTGCAGCTGGCACAAGTGCAGCTCTATCCTCGCCTACCCACCAAATTTCATGAATGTAAGGTGGACGGTTTGTAAAATATGCCATTTAAACCATTTTATGCATAAATTATGCAAATTAGGTACTTAATTAACATATTTTGCTCCGAAATTGTTGCTGGATCGAGTTCGGCTCCGGGTCTACCCAGTCACTAAATATCATTAACGTAGGGCATGCGGTTTTAGAGATACGCGTAAAATAAAATTCTGCTTCGTTTAGGAGATATGGCCATTTGAAATACTCGAATTCCATAGGATTACATGCAAAAACGCCATCTTAAAACGCATTGTATTCGTTAATTAAATGGCCGATCGAGCCGATTTTTGCATATGTGATGCGCAAATGAAAATAAGGTGGGGTAAACATTTTGAAGGGGTGGAGTTTAGAAATTTACCCCTTTCTGAAAATTTCTAAGTCCCTAAAATCACAAAAAATCACAAATTTTCTGCTTAAAAACCGACTAAATTTGCATATTTTGTGCCAAAACTTTCAGGGAAAATTACTAGCCACCCTTACCACCAGTCCACCAACTTGCATCGCTAAACGCCTCACCAGTTCTGAGAAACGAGCCCGGACGGACGGACAAAAAAATCGCATATTTTCTGCTTAAAAAACGACTAAATTTGCATATTTTGCGCCAAAACTTTCAGAGAAAGTTACTAGCCACCCTGATCACCACTCCACCGACTTGCATCGCTATACGCCACACCAGTTCCGAGAAATGAGCCCGGACGGACGGACAACCAGAAAACATAATGCCTCTGGCGGAGGCATAATAAAAATGAATAAATTAGCTTAAATTGGCCCACTATAAAGTATTAAAAGGACCCAAAAAAGAATCTCCCAAACCAAAATAAACCTACCATATACTCTATAATGGCATAAAATGCAAACTAAGTCTTAATTGGCATACTTTTTTTCAATTTCTTGTGTATTTACATAACAGCCTTATCCCCAGAGTTGCATATTTTCATTTGCCTCTGAGGAGTAAATAAGAAACAACCTAAGGATTAAACCGCACAAAATGCTTTTCAGAGGTCAAGGTCAATTAGTTAAAAGTAAGTATTACACATGTTGAAATAGGATCCTACACCTTTAAGGTCTATTAAGAAATTCAGTGTATAAACATGAGCACCAGGATGACTTGTTTTGACCCCATTTTTTTCCTTTAAACGATGCGATTTATACCCCGTTTTCCTCAATTTGGTTATATTCGTTTTTAAGTATTTCAGGCCTAACGGTTATGATTCCCCGATAAAATGCTGATGCGAATGTATGATTAACTGCTATCAATTCTGACGTATTGATATCCATAAACATAAGTATCCATATATATGAATATTTAGTAAGTAGTTTATGAGGTATTTATTGTTTCCTTACTAAATAAAGCGATGGGTGTGCAACAAATGGCTCCAAGCCAATCAAAAGTCGCCATTTACCAAAACAATTTTTGACAAAAATGTAACACCTTTCAACTTTGCGTCGCGTTCGTGTATTGTTGCGTTTGCGTGTTGATGTGCCAAATACGGTCACAATAATGAATAATTAATCACAAAATATTAATAATAGTAATTTATTTAAAAAATTTGCATATCTCCCGAAAGTAAAATTTTTTGCCTCCATTTTGTTTCTCCGCTAAGACTGAAGTTCACATACATTTACTAAATAAAATGACATAACATTCAAAAAATCAACACGTCTTATCATTAATTATCAAATTGCGATCATCCTGAAATCAATAAAATTTTCAGAATTCTTACCGTTTACACATTCCATCAAAATATATAATCCACAGCGAGAGAACCATTACACCAGCGTTTCTTCTTAGTGCATTTGTGTAGACTGCGTCGACTGCCGCGACGAAGTTTACTACGCGTGATAAACTTAAGATACGCGCGGTTTGCAAGTATGCGTTACGCGGCTGCAATCACGGCGCGCTGTAGCATTGCGTAAACAAACAATTTAACTTGTGGAAATATAATGATGTAGGCCTAAAAGTTATTTATGATTTATTTCGGGAAAGTTGAAAGGAATTATATAAAAACAAACAACATTGACTGTTATGTTAACAATCGTAATTGTTTATGTGTAGGCCTGCGTGTGTGCTAATTAGTAATTAACATTTTCTTGCTCCAGTTTCTTTTTTCTAATTGGCTTTTGTCCAGATTATGGATCTTATTAAGTTCCGAAGTAAGCTAATTACTATACTGGCACTTATGTAATATGTACATGTATGTTTCATAACCTCTACAATGGTGCATTAAGTTTTTTCTTTGATTTTGAGTCTACCCTATACCGAAATTCCGCTTTTATTTCATATGTGCATCCTCACATTCTTGGGGGTTTGTTAGCTTTAGGCCCAATCCAGAGCAGCGCTTTTTAGTTTTTCGATGGTGAATGTCTTATAGACATTCGCCAACAACAACAAAAACATTCCTATTTAGGAATTACATTATCTTCAAGTTATGTACTTGATTACGCCAAAGGTGTCCGATGTCATCAATTGAGTTTTTTATAGGCTTGCAGAAATGTTTTTTGCAAAGTATACTTTGGTTTTTGTAAGCCAATATTGTTCGACAGTTTTCCTTTTCATTAATTTCTCTATGCAGTAAAGGCTGCATGCCCTTTTTAATTAGGCCTATCATCATGAACATTTTTAATTTTTAACTAACCAAAAAACTGATCCCATGCCGAATGCATAGAGTCAGGTTTTGACATTTAAATAAGAAATATATTGCTGAAACTATTGATGGCATATTATTATTGTTAAAAAGTTCTTTTCCATGTAATTGTTGAGTTGAAACACTTAAATTATTACGACTATTGAAAAACAAAAGCCACTTTGCTGCCGGGAGGGAAAAAGAATATGAAGGGAGACGCCGGCAATGAAATGAGTTAAACCCATCTTAAAATCATATCTTTATGTTCTTGAAATTTGATATAATATATAAAATATAACCCTCTATATCTATGAATTAATTCTAGGATTACATATAATCATAAAATTTACCCTTTGACATTTTGCCGCATCTTAGTTTGGTTTACAGCCTCACGTTTCAGCTGATCCAAAAGTACCGTGCCGCGAGCCGAGGCTCGATATTTTACCGCTAAACGTTGCGTCATTTATGCATGATAAGAGTGTCACAGCAACTAAAATTGTCACGGCAAATGTGTTACATTTTAGTGAGATAAATTATCTTCCGTTGCACACCCCTTCATATATATAATAAAACAAATTAATAAGCTCATGAATATTTAAACATGAATATTCATGACCCATGGAATATAGCGATATAGTTAGATTTTCCAACCGCCGCAGTGTCGCCGCAATATATCTATTTACTATTTTCTACACACCGGAACTTTGAGTAACGAAATGGTCACATTAGTAAAAAAAAAAAAAATGATTTCAATTCTGAAAATTCGATTTATGACGAATTCTAGTGGTAAATATCTTATCCTTTAGTACAGTAAAGTAGATAAAATAGAAAAAAATCGCTCGCATACGGACACCTCAGAATTTTTATGCACTTTTATACAGGCCTGTATATAATCTTTTCATATATATATATAGGCCTATTGCGAAAAGAGGAGAGAATTATTTGTGACTATACACAAGTCTACCAAGTGCTCTTGGTATAAACGCCTTCCACTAAATAATTAATTGTGAGCACTATCTGGACCCGGGAGGGCCACTCTCATTATGAGGTTGACACCATGCGCGTACACAAAAACGAGTAAAACAGGTTGTTTTTTAGGTACGGGCGATGTACTCAAGTACATTGGAAAGGGTATCAAAATTGCAAAATCTGAAAATAATGGTATAGTTGACAATAGCTTGGTACCTTGTGAAGGGTATGAAAATGTGATCTTTCAACCAAAAAGAACAATCGAGCTGATAACTTTATAAGTTTCATTTAACTTTGTTATTGTTGTTATGAGCAAATGTGCGGTTAAAAGAGCAATATTTAGCCAATAAGATTAAGGACATCTTATAAAAAACATTAATTAAGGCTTAAT
This sequence comes from Ophiothrix spiculata, assembly GCA_000969725.1. Classification (NCBI taxonomy): domain Eukaryota; kingdom Metazoa; phylum Echinodermata; class Ophiuroidea; order Amphilepidida; family Ophiotrichidae; genus Ophiothrix; species Ophiothrix spiculata. The sequence goes on from JXSR01S038836.1 coordinate 11,035, forward strand.
TGAAAAGGTTATGTTTTTAGACTTGATTTAAAGAGACTGGCCTAGATTCTTCCTACTAATTTTTTAACTACGGTACATATTTTTTACATGAAACAATAGAACATGTTTATAGTAATATAGCCTACAAGCAGTTTTCCATGATTTTGAGGAATATTGGAGAAAATTGCAATTCTGACTTTACCTGCTTT
>JXSR01S038840.1:0-11164 GCA_000969725.1 Ophiothrix spiculata
CTTTTATGGTGTTAAAATGTCCATATTTAATCATGTGTTGAGAAATATTCAGATTGGTGATGTTTTTCTCATTTAGTGGTATGTTACACTTTTTCTGACCAATTCATGACTTATGATCTTGACTATGGTCACAATACATCGTACGAACAGTAAAGGCGAATTCATACTCGGCCTCAAAACAAAATTTTCGCTACCAAACATTTGGTCGTGACGTCAAAATGACGAGTGACTCCAAACAAAATGACTTCAACACCGAGTTGAGACCAAGTAAAATTTTGGGCTAGATTGCACATGCTATTGAATTGCCATATACATTGGACCAAATGTTTGCTAACCGTTCATACTTTAAGTTCAATGGCAAATATTTGGTGACGTCACGACCAAATGTTTGGTAGGAAAAATTTTGTTTGGAGGCCGAGTATGAATTCGCCTTTACGAGCAGTGTTTAGTCTGTCACAAAACAATATGAGCACTTAGCGCGAATTGCACTACCTTATTACTATTGTGAAGATTTCATGATCAAAGGTTTGGGTTCCTTTGATTGGTCGTGATAGGGTTCTTGGTAGAACCAAAAAAGGTTCAGAAAAGGTTCTTAAGCCCCAAAATAGTTCCATCAGCTTCAAGAACCCTTTTTTGAACAAAGACCAGTGAACCCTCAAAGGTACTTGGTAAAAAACTTTGTCTTCTCTTCCCTACAATTGCAGATTATGTGAAGGCTGAAAGTAAATTAGGCCTTGAAGGCCTACTTGCATTTTCAAAAGTTCTACAAAGAACCATCAAAGGTTCTTGTTAGAACATTTTTAGCCGAAATGGTTCTATATAGAGGACAAAAAGGGTTCTTAATAGCACCTTTTATCTGAGAGGTTCATAATAGCACCTTTTTTTTTCTTATATATATCTCTCTAAATGTAAACGAGTGAAAATTTCACTCCCCAAAAGAGTGAAACTCTTATAAACCACTCAGAAAAGAGTGGTTTTGTATGTTAAACAGCAAATTTCCACTCATAAAGAGTGAAAATCACTCTAAAAAGAGTGAACTTTCACTCGTTTGAGGAGTTAAACGAAGGACAACTCGAAAAAGAATTTTCCTTCGTTTAACTCCTTAAACGAGTGGAAATTCACTCTTTTTAGAGTGACTTTCACTCTTTATGAGTGAAAATTTGCTGTTTAACATACAAAACCACTCCTTTCTGAGTGGTTTATAAAAGTTTCACTCTTTTGGGGAGTGACATTTTCACTGGTTTACATATGAATAATGTAGTGATGCTAAACGTATAGGAATGTTATTTAGATATTAACTATCATAGAAATGTAATATTGAACTAAATAAAAAGAATGAATACTTCCAACTTTTTGTTGACAGGATCCGTTAAATGTACAATAAAACGAAACATTCCATTTATTTAATTGCCCATGAATACATGTATCTGCACGAAATAGCACAATAATTATCTTGAATTAACTTTGGACTTGGGTCATCTGATAACGAATCAAGTGCGATAACAAAACGTGTCATACCCAGGCGTTACACACACTTGTTGGCACTTAATATGTCCCATTTTAAAATATGTGTACCGCCGCGGCAAAAGGGTCCAGTTGTCGGTTCATACATGTTGCTCCTTGTAGCATATCTAATGTATGGTATTTGTATACATCAGATATGCTACAATGAGCAACATGTAGGAGTCGACAATTGGACCCTTTTGCCGCGGCGGTACACATATTAGCAATTGATTGAATGGTTTGGCCGTTTAGACTTGGCTACCAAAGACATTCGCTCACCCGAGAGACATTCGCTCACGATGTTCGCTCTGACAATGACATATTCTCAACAATAAAGAGAATATATTTCTTAAAATATTGCTTGAATATTGGTTAAATCGATATTAGCATTAATTAAATCGATTTTAACATCCATTTATCCTAGTATATTCAAACAAGGTAAGTGTCATTACCTTTCCTTTTAACCGAATAAGTCAGAGCGAATATCGCGAGCGAATGTCTCTCTTGTGAGCGACTTTCCTAACGTCAAGCCTTACCGCAGTGGCGTAGTTTAGTTCTGAGGAGCTTGATTTTAATTTCTAAATATTGGCTCTATAATAAGTCCAGAAATGCTAAATCTAACATGAATATAACCTAAGGTAATGATTACAATTGGTCCAGTTGATTTCAATTTCGAAATAGGTCTACATAATGGGTTCCAGAAATAATAGGTCTACCTTGATTTTAAATTTGAATCAAGTTATCCTCAGCAAGTGCAAAATCATAACAATTGGTACGACAGGCGGGTCTTTGCCACCAGAATTTTAGATATATAGAGTAAAAACGAGAAATTTTGATATTAAATGTGCGTAAAATTTTCAGGAAATTTTCACGTTACAGCTGCAAATTGTCATGAAATCTTCACAATAATAATAATAAAGTCGTGCAATTCGCGCAAAGTGCTCATATTGTTTAAGATATATTCATTTCTTATTAAATCCGGTGAAGAAACCATATAAAAGATTATAGGCCTATAGAAAATGTTGAGTGTGTCACTCTACATTTTTAAAAATCACCTTTTTGAAAATGCATGGAAATTTATAGTTTACCGTTCCGGGTTTATCACGACTTTGTCTTGGTTGTTTGTTCCATGTTTATGATGTTTTCATAACCTTATGTATAACCATAATTCTGAATGAATCAAAGAACATTTCGCCATGCTCCTGAGGTATTCCGTGATCCTACATGACCTTTGAATAATAGACAAAACATTTTGGAATGCGGTTAACGCATTTTCGACCAACGTGTGCTTTAAATGTCAAAACAAACTGCTAAATCAATGCAGAAATAAATATTCTAATTGTTTATCATCAAAAACAAAACATGTTTTTTAATTATATGATCATCAAGCTTTAAAATCATATGCTTTTATCAGGTGAAAAATTGCTTTTATTGAGTTTCGAGTTTACCTTTAAAATTAATATGAGGGCGGCATTGCGGTTCAGGGGATTAATGCACACAGTGGTAATGAAAAGTAGAGCCAGCTGTATAATATAGAAAGTACTAGTATTGTTGTCGTCTCCGTATTTCTGCCCAAAGCAAATGTTTTACAGATGTTGTTTTCAGCATTAGCATCACAAAATATCTCCTCTTCACGTTTTTAGCTCCAAAGAGTATCTTTTAGTCTAATATACAATGAAGTTTTAAAGCGTGTATATTCGAACTATACGTACCAGGACGTGTGTTCATTCAAAGCTCTCATCTCAAGTTCTTTGTGAAGTGCTTTTTAGCTTTCTGCTTTGGTTTTGGCGGGAAAATGCAGCTGTTGTTGCAATGTCGAATCCAATAATATTAAAAGCTCATTGGCAAGCGTATACAATTTATAATTTGTTATTTCATTTTTTACACTGTTGATCAGTTGATAGTCACGTATTTGGTGTCCTAAATTTCGTAATCCGACATAAGGTGCTACATTTAAAATGTTAATCAGTGAATTACCTACTTATCATGCTAAATGCATATAGAAGTGTAAAGGTATCAATTTAACGTACAATAGTACTTACAATGAATTCAACTCAACACTAAGCACATTGTTCATGTTGTTTCTAATGTATTGTGATATGTCTGGAAAATCAATTCGAATTATATGTAATAATTGTTCCATTGCCAAAAGATAACTATAAGACTATATACCCGAATATAGAAATTTGACAATCTTCATCAAAACGACTTGTGATTTGTTTTAATTTAAAGGCAAGTAGATTTTGAAAATTATACACTTAACCGCTACTGTTTAACAAGTTTAAAGCCCGCTTTTTCAAATCATTTAATCGTTTAGGAAATTAAGTTCATACAGAGCTGGCTTAATTTTATTTTCAATCCATGTTTTGCTATTGACATGACTCCATGCTGTAGATATTATCAGATATTTGTACTTTTTACCTTGTTTCACTGTTTTTGTGCTGTTGTTTTTGTGGGGAATCATTAGGTTTTTAGCAATTTTGAAAGCAACTTGCCACTATATTGGCTACCCCTGCCAGATGTTTCCCTGTTCAGTCCCCTAAATCCTTATCTAATTGTTTTTTTATTATATCTGATAATTTTCCTCTACAGCATTGATGTACGGCATTTTTTTCCCTGTATTTTATTTGCAATTTTGATCTGCTCTTAAACATTGTGTGCCATTTCGTGGCTTTTATTATTTTTAATATCCTTTTAAAACAAATGTTAATGTAAATTTTCTTGATGTGTAATATGCAACTTTAATTATTTGTACATATGCAATATTTATCTGGCAAAATAAATGATATGACACCTCATAACTGGCCCCTATTAAAACGGCAATTGTTTGCGAATCTAAATGACGTAAGATGATGTAAATAGCACCCCGAATAACGTAACTAAGATTATTTTGACCTTTTTTTTTTCTTTACAAGGAATTGTTCGTTCATTTACTATATGAAGCGCGATACTATTTTAGAAGGTTTTTAATTATCTGTTGTCCAAAGTAACAGTAACACTTATAATAGTACATGTAACTATTGGTACCTGTTCAAGCAAAGGCCTGCATGTTTGGACGTAAGGCAATCAAAATGTATAGAAATATGTTTATCATTATTCTCCCAAATACAGTCTTGCTATATACACTTGCTAATGTTAATATATAAGGCCTACATTTATATATAAATTATCAATTTTTATATTAAAAAATACAATAATTTTCGAGCGAACTCTTTGGTGTATTTGATGAATCAGCAACCCTGAAACATCAAATTTAGAATGAGGGTTGCTATAATTACTTTTATTTTTACTGATGACCGACTTTTAGACTGAATTATATGCCTTGAAAAACACTTTAAATAGGAAGCTTAACAAATTAAACTCAAATTATTACAATCAGCTACAGTTTGTAAAATTTTATAAGACAAAGAGTTACGCTCTTCGCATGTTTCGCCCACCATTTTGTTCTATATCGGGAATGACCTTTCAATGCAATTTCACAATATATACACAAGCTATTCATAGGATGCCCTCGATTTTACAATTTCACCTCATCCAAGTTTGATGAAATTTATAATTTTGATATATATAAAAGGTCTACTTTCAATACAAAATAAGAGACATATTTGATTATTTCTATCGTGGTTTCTAGGAAACAATTGGAATATTCATTAGAGTTATTAAGGTAGTTCATCTGACGTTACAAAGTGTATTAGATTTAAGTAAAACGAGGTGCAGCGAACGTCACGAGCTATTTATGGCTATTATCAAAAGGACGGTCAAACACTGGTCTAATATTATTGAAGGGTGTTACCTGACGCATTTGCTGATGTATAAGATTTCCTAATTACTTTTTCTAATCTTAAAGAAAGATGACCTATAAAATGTGTAAATATACATGTGCAACTCATCTTTCGATTTTATAAGTCATAATGAATTGAAAAGACTGTGATTGATTAATTGAATGTGCATTTAAAAATCCAATTGATTGATTAATTGAATGTGCATTTAAAAATCCCTGTATCAGGAAATTTCCATGATAAGCAAAACTCAGGAATAAAGAAAACAGAAAAATAATCATTATGGTCAACAATTCATTTCAACATTTTCATTCTTGATATTAAATTCAGTACTTTTTCATACTTATTTCAATAATTTCACCTGTAATTCAACTTAAGTAGCAATCGACGGTCCACGTCCATTCAAAATCCAAGCCAATTTTCATGTACTTATCTGGTAACCTTTGCCTTGAAAATCATTTTCCGACATTTCTCCTGCCATTTACTTCCTTTTTAAGTTCTTGTGATCATTGACGTCAAAGAGCATCGTGTTTTCCTGTTCGTTGGTGACATTTACGCCTTTCAAGTGACCACACGAATTTTGAAGTGTAATTTTTTTTTCACACAAAAAATCATTGACACAATTCAAAATAACTAAAATGTCATATGATACTGTAAAGTACTCCCTTTTTAAGTGTTTAGATCAAATATGAGTAACGGTTTTACAAAAGTGTCAAGGAACGTCAGCATGGTCAATACTGAGGAACGTTCCCAATAATATACCCAAAAATAGAAGGAGAAAAGATAAAGCAAAAGAACATAATCTGCAACTTATATAAATTACTGTTACAGTATAGCCTATACATTGTGCATAGTTTTATCTACTAAAATCTATTTTTTAAGAAATCAACATGGCAACAAGATGACAACATGAATATCATTCTACCATGAATGTGACACGTTTATCTCACATCCTTGAATTAGAATCAAATTATTTCGACAGTCTCCAATTCGTAATTAGAAAGTACACATTTTTATAAGAACCCCCAGAGGAATATCATTATGCAAGCGACACATTTTTGGAATGTAAGGGAAAGATATGTGAATACTAGTACCTACATGTAGTTATGGAACTAATTTTGCTAGCAGATAATGCACGTGTGGCCTACTTTCTTGTTTAAATCTGTAAATAAGAAAATAAGAAAAAGAATGAAATGTCAGGAAACAACAATGATTTTAAAAACGGTGTTTTCTTTTGAAATAGAATGATAATTGTAAAAATTGCACAGTGAACAGTGAAAAAGAAAGATCATGACTCAAATGTGATATTTGTTTATTCAAGATACATGTGTATGTCAAACTATTATAATCATAAGCATGTTAAGTAACTTTGTACATAATGGAAACAATCGCCAGAGTCAAGCACATTGAAAGCGTATTTACAATTATTTACAAAAATGCCCACTTTAAATGTTTTTTGACCTAAGCCTTTGTCAAAATATGTCAGCGATTTGATATTGTACATCATAGCAATAGAATACATGACTGATAACCACTCAAAGCTATGAGCGAAACTAGAAAAAAATATTTTTATACAGAAATATTTAAAAATAGCACCTTGGAAGCAAAACACGCACGTAGAAGTATAAGAAAATTTGAAATTAGGTAGAATCTTGCACACACCCCACGCACACCCACACCCCCGATTTGAAAGACAAAATTCATTTTTTTTTATTACAGCGTTCAATATCAACTTAAAGGCTCTGTCAGACATCACCGTCACAGAGCAAAACGTACGAATAACGTACACAAGTTTCACAAATTGAACGTGTGCTAAACGGATTACCACCGTATGAATAACGAATTAAACACATAGCGGACAGACCATATGGAAAACGTTTTCAACGTATTTGTAACGAACGCATGGCGAACAATAATGCCTAAAACAGAACAATTATAGTGGGACAAAGTACGTTAGGCGTACGTTTTGTGATGTGTGACAGAGCCGAGCCAAAACGTACGAATAATGTACACTGTACGAGACCAGTGTACGTTATTACGTTATTCGTACGTTTCATTAAGTGTGACAGAGCCCTTACACAATTTAAATCGATAGATATGTAGTTCAATTGATGAGGAATTGAATATGCTACATTTATAACTGGAACAGATTTCAACCAACACAATAGATATGGCCTAGATTGAGGACAGTATCGGTATGATCGGTGTAACATATTTATTATATTTTACACGCAGGTAAATGTCTAGACAGTCCATAGAGTGACTTAAGAGATATTGGTTAACTACTTGATTCTGCATTATGTACCAGACTGTCTATTAATTACATTAGAAATTAAAGCAATACTATAAGCAAATGATAAGATTTTGATCAGAAATGGTTTTGAGTAAAAACAGCCTAAAACGAGGGAATGTGACATCTAAAATATGTTTTCAAGTGTATCTTGTCAAAAACTTTTTTGCCACAGAAATATGGATAAAAAGCACTCGCGTGCTTTCCTAAATATAATACACATTGAATTCAATTCGGGATCCCGAATTTAATTCAACCATTGGCCATCGTTACAGAAAAAGTTAGCGTATTTAAGGGTACGAGGAATCCATATGCTCAGGAAAAAGTGAATCCTAACTATTTTTTAATCATGAAAAGATAAATAGTTTCCACTGCCTTTGCGGGGACTCGAACCATGGATTATGGCGGGGGTTAGTCATGCATTACGAAGCGAGAGATCTACCGCTGAGCTATCAAGTTTACATAAAAATTGCAATTTTTGCCTCATTGGAATGCTCAATTTGTAAGTAAATTATGCGAATGCGTATATCAGAAAAAATGTAGATAATGTAGATACTAAAAACAGGCAATTCACAGCTCATACAGGGCAAACTCTGAGTCGTAATTCACGTCCGGATTTTCGGGCAAAACAACGCGGGTTTGTTACATTATCATTCAAAATCAACTCAGCATATTTATAAAATATTGTTTGTAATTCAATAAGAAGTATCAAGCCTACAATCTGTCAAAATTTGAAACCAGTCGAACTGTTAGACCATCATGAAATTATGAGGTTTCGGCGAAAAAGGGTCAACTTTTTCGAAGTAGTCTTTAGGCGTCATTTTGACCTTGATAATAAAATCACTAGTATAGTTCCATGACAAGTATAAACTAGAGACTCTATTCAATATGTACGCCAAAAATTGTGATATTCTGGTAGGTGTAAGTGGGTAAAAACTTGCAGTAAATATGACATTCAGCCGAACAAGACGTTTTTAGGGACCGTTTGGGGGCATTGATATCTACCAAAAGCAAACCCAATAATCTGAAAAAAAATAATAGTCTGGTGACAAGAGGCGCTTTAAAGGGAAAAGAGTACTATTCCCGCTGTTGCAAGGTTATTAACTGATATTATTAAAGACATGATTAAGAAGCAGCACAAGACTTTGAGCCAACCAACAAAGAGAATGTTTGAACACATTAGCATTGTGTTTGCTGGTCAACATCATCACGATTGAAGATTCTGATGCTTTTGTTTCTAAAATGAAATATTAGATTCATTTATCTAGACCTTTCTTTTAATTCAGAAAAATGCGGACAAGGCTTTCTACATGGCTATCTACCAGCCAGACACAATAACCATCGTAGGAAGTACTTGTACATCTCTGAAGTAAGCAACATGATGGAACAGTTGTTTAAAATGTTTCATATCTAATGAGCCAATAAAGCGTCATTGTCATTGAGAAACATGTTATAGGTTTGTTGCCAACATATTTATCTATTTTAAACAATAGGTAAATTATAAGCTGCTATCATAAGTTCTTTCACTTTTTGCATCGTGTTTTCATAAGATAAATTCAATTTTGATGACCTTGACTGAAATCAAAAGATGTGCATGATCAATGTTTTTACTAATGTGTTATGCTTTAATTGGCTTATCTATATATTACCCACGTATCTTTTATATTTAGTTCCGAGTACAGTATCTAAACAAAATTGGTTATAAATCATGTAAACGACAAAGCATTATGCATAAATATTTTGTTAGATAAATGACTGGATGACCTTGACTGAAATCAAAAGATATTGTGCATGTTCAATGATTTTCCTTTCACTTTGTTACAGCTGGTGGCAAGATAAATGTATAAATGTTATTTATATTTTTAGAAAACATTTATCATGAGATATTAAACAATCGACAGTGTACACATCTTTTGATAGGGCCTATAATACAATTTCAAATAACTTATGGTCTTCGATTGAGTGGCAGCTTTAATAGTGGTTGTGAAAATAACCTCATATTACTGGAAAATAAACAAAACGTAATTCGATAATATAGAGGTTGCAATACAAGCTAGGCGGGAGAGATTATTATTTTTGTGGTTTTAACCTGTTTTATATTGTTATACTGTGTGTTAATTAAGTTGGCGAAGTTCATTGTTTTGGTTGTGTCTTTAATCATGTAACTTGCCATTTTTGGAAGTTTAAATTGGACTAAATAGTATGTAATTGCAATCATGGCAAAAAATGTTGTACAATACAAAATACTGAACTAGTATTTGACTAATTCTGCTGAAGTTTGACAATTAAACCTCTTTTGTAGTCCATCTTTCATACGACACTGAAAACTTTGATAAGTTGGAGCAATTCCCTTTAAAGCAATACTATAAGGGGTTAAAAATGAAGCGCCCCTGTCACCCATAATTTTTGATTTTCGGCTCATTAGATTTGTTTTTGGTAGAAACTAATACCATCCAAATGATTTGGTTTCAAGATATTTACATTTTATTTTTGTTATGGCCATTTGTTTAATTTAATTCGTGATCCTGAATTTAATTCAATGTGCATAAGTATAGGAAAGCACATATGTGCTTTTTATCAATTTTTCGGTGGTAAACAAAGATTTTAACAAAATACACTGTAAAAATGCTTTCAGATAGTCATATTCTATCCTTTTAAGCTGTTTTTATTCAAAACTATTTTTGATCAAAAACATAAAGTATTGCTTTAAGGGAAGTAATGATTTTTTTTAAATATTCAAATAGTGCAAATGCAATTTTAAAAAAATCGGATGAAAATTGCCGTGAAATATTTAAATATTATTGTCCTAAATTATAATATTTCAAATATGTTTTATGCAAGTTTGAAGATGTATTCAGAAACCTGTGATAGGCCTATATGAAACGTTGAGAGTGTCCCTGTGCCATTTTTAAATAAAAAATGTACCTTAAATGTCTTTAAAAGATTTAGGGTTTGCCTTTGTCTTGGTTGTTTGTTTCATGTTCATGATGTTTTCATAACCTTTTGAATGCCCAACAGCTCTGAATGAGTCAAAGAACATTATTTTTGTTTATACTTGAAGTTTTCTGTGATCCTAGATGACCTAAAGATTCTGGAATGCAGTTAATACTTTTCTAATAAACGTCTACTTAAAATGTTAAAATAATTCGCTAAAACAATATATTTATCATTAAAAACAAAACATGGTTTCAAATTATAGCATCACTAACCTTTAAAAAATAAAATGATCTGATAAATGTAAATACGTGACGAATTTTCCTTTAAATGAATATGTGGCATTGGGATTTAGCACACAATGGTAAATGTATATTAAAAGCCCATTACAAGACGTTTCAAAAGTGCGATACTCGTAGTATATTGGATTGGTGTTTCCGCCAAAAGTAACCGTTTTGCAGATTTAATTTGTTTTTAGAATTAGCATAACAAAATCTCCCCTCTTCACGGTTTTGGCTCCATAGAGTATTTTTGTAGTCTTATTGATTTGCAATAAAGATTAAATGTGTGTATTCGAACCATTCCACATGTTCCAGGACATGTGTTCATTCAAAGCTGTGCCAGTTCTTTTATTTGTGAAGTGCTTGTCTGATTTAGT
>JXSR01S038842.1:8758-34171 GCA_000969725.1 Ophiothrix spiculata
AGTGCTACCATTGCTCGCACAGAGAGAATTTACGACACCAAACTCACCCCTCAAAAAGATTATAGTGATTACCAGGGCAGTGATAGGGGTAGCACGGCAGGAAGCGTAACAGGTGGGTATCAGTCAAGAGTGTTAGGTTTTCTGAAGTATTTATCATTTGCCATTTTTGCATTTTGCCATGTTTTACTGCAGCAGGGAACCACATTTTTGCAAGTTTTTTTTGTTTTTTGTCGCAATGCATTTAGAGTCATTTGCACATTTGCTGCAATGATGAATTGAACTATTCATACTGTGTTTTTGTAAACAAAACTACCGGATAATCGATCATATTTCGGTTGTTGCTGTATTTTTTTTCAAGCATGACAATGTTCAACAACCATAACTAACTCTTAAAGTTAGTTTTAATATTTTCTGTTGCTTTGTATGTTTTAATCTTGAGGATCAGAGAAACAGTATTTTAAGTCCTGCTTTTGCTTCAAAATGATCTATTTTTGTTATGGTAAGAACAATTAAATTAGCCGGTATTTAACTTATTTGGAAAGGCTCGACTACCATCATAAACCGTCATCACTAGTAATTTGTATTCTGTGAAAAAATTGACTTTGTGATAGATCAGCCTCAAGTTATACAAATATCAACATCATATAGAAGAAAAACGATAAAAAATTGTGAGATTTTTTTTGCTAGGCCTAAGGCATACTGTAATTTTTTTTTAAAGATTAGCTTTATTTACAATTCATCATTTTCTACCTTTGAATTATTTCCCATTACAGGAAGCACCCGTAACATGGTGTCCAATAGGCCTGACGTCCTTCCATTGAAAGGCATCATGAAAAAGTCTTCATTACAAGGCTCCATCAATGGCTCCAATTCTAACGGGTCAACAAGTAGTTTAACCAAGATAGGGACATCAACACTTAGTAGTAGCCAATCCAAACTTGCCTCGTCAGTGTCGTTAAGTCGGGATAAATTGAGGACGGTAACGACAGCATCGCCAGAAGCATCAGAGTAAGTTGCCAATGTTAGTTTGTCATGTGAGTGCAAGAAAGTCGTATCTGCAATGGCTGCCATATGTTTTGTCTATTTTACACCTGGTCACAAGAATGCAACAAATTCTTCAAAATGTCTCTGCCATATGTCAGTGGCTCTTGAAATGCCATTTCAAGAGCCACTGGCCCAACACTGGACATTCCACAATGTGCAATACAAATTTATAACAAACTGGCATGTATTGCAGATACAACTTTCTTGCACTCGCACGACGAGTTGTTTTTAACTCTTTAAATACTGCCGTAGTATTTATGACTTGTCCACAATGTCCCCACAGCTACTTCTGTCCTCCATAAATAAAAGAGGTAACGGCAAAGTTTCCTTGTTGCCTGCATCTGACACAAAATCATCACTATTATGGTTACCACGTTCATTCGTTTCTTCTGCTGTACTAATCATTACTGCTTTTAAAAACAATTTGATCTGACAATTGCTGTCCCATTTGACATTTGAAAATGACCAACGTTGCTCAGGTTCAGTAAAATTCTCTTGTTTCAGTTGGTTCTACTTGATAAATGTCCAAAGTGCGTATTATAATGATAGAGTTCCAATGAAAAATTGGCATCTAGGACGCATGAATAATCAAAAAATCTTTGCTGCTTTTGCCATTCATATTTTAGGCCATACTTGATAACTTGTAAAATGTATTCCAAGTTTTCTGTTTGTAATGTTTAACTTTCGTCTTTTTCTTTCAGCGGTGGCAGTACTGAGACATACTTATAATTGAATCATCCAATTGGGTCAAAAAGGTACATAGTAAAGAGGAAAATAAAAGGACACTAACACTACTAATTAATGCAAGAGTATGCATTCTGAAAACTAACCATATTGTACAATGACAGTGCTTCTTATTACATTGCTATGACTGTATGCACATGAGAGGAAAAAACAGAACATATAATTTCCAAATTTCATTGTCAGTATACAGACCAAGAGAAAGTATTCAATCCACAGCAATAGTAAATGTAGGGTCTATTTTTGTGGAAAATTCATTCCAGATATATAAATATCATCTTAATTTAAGTTGAGCCACTACCAATATATTCAGCTCATGTGTTGAATATGTGATGGCTCATCCAAATCAAGGCAATCAAATTTTACAACAGAAAATCTGCTGAAAATTCTTATTATTTTGTTTATTTTTTGCTGCCTATTTTCACCAGTTTCTCGAAAAGTATTCTGTCGCAAAGTCCCCCTTTACGGGGTGAGTCATCACATATATGACTCATGGTTGATTCAATGGTGATTGATTGGTTTCAAATCTGGAATTGAATGTGATTTATATGAGCGGGGCAAGAATCCTCATTAGAAGTAAATCACTTCAGATAGTTAAAACTTGTTAATCCAATTTAATTGGATTTTCATGGAACTTGGACACAATGGTCATTGGCGTAGCCAGGGGGGTGCGGAAAGGACACTCGCACCCCGGGGGTCTACAACAAATAAAAATGGAATAAAGAAAAAAGAAATTATAAACAATCGGAAAACAACAAAAAAGGGCGCAGTAGTCCTAATTACTACATTTGGCGGCCCGTCCGATATAAGCAGGTTCCCCTGGCGGCCCCTGGACCCATCGCCGTTTTGGACTATGATTTATTGCGCACCCCGTGGTACGCAATCCTGGCTACGCAGGTGATGGTCCTTGGGTAAGAGGAAATAGTGACCCTTAATGTACTTTAGGTCAAAGGTCACCTTGGGGACATTTATAGTCAATGATGTCTTGTGCATAGAATGATAAGATTGGTTTGTCAGTAAATCCATATACTTCAGTAGAGTTTCATAGGAATTGGACACAATAGACCATGGGTAGGTAACACATGTGATCCCTATTGTAGTGTTGTGGTCAAAGGTCATCCCTGGGGGGTGGTACTCATATTTGGTTTTGGTAGGGGGTGTGCTGCTGGAAAATGTGAAAGTACCACCCATGTATATACCAATTTACAAGAAAAAGGGACCCATCCATATACATGTACCAAATGCCCAAATTTTGAGTCAAATTTATACAAAAATTGAAATTTTCTGCAAAAATTTACATAAATTTAGGCTGATTTTTGTCTAAAATTTGGGGAAAAAATCAAAAATTTGTGCCATTTTGGTGATGATATGATATGATATGATATGATAATCACGTCATCCCAGGGTATAAGTCATCCCTCTGACCTTTCAGACGACACTGGTGGTCTGAGGGCTGCAAATTATTTGGGTTTATTTTACATTATTATATGCCATGTCTGTTTTCTGTGGATTAAATACTTTTTGGTCACAATGCACTATTTTAATTCATATAAAATATGAAATGCCTTTATTGCACATAAGTATTCTTGCTATATGCCTGCTTTCTGTTCTTGGTATAGCTATCATTAACAAATCATCCTACTTTTTATTTTCCTGGTAACTCTGTGTACCTTTCTCTCATTCTATATATAAGCTTACACTGCATTTCAACATGTGAGTGCAAGAAAGTTGTGTCTGCAATAGCTGCCATTTGTCATTAATTTGGATTGCACACTTTGTAATCTTCAGTCTTGGGTCAGTGGCTCTTGAAATGGTTCTTCAAGGTGACATTGTCACCTGAAGAACCATTTCAAGAGCTACTGACATATAGCAGGGGATTTTTAGGGATTTTTCACATTCTAGTGACTAGGTTTTAAATGAAAATATCTTAAGACAGCCATTGCAGATACGACTTTCTTACACTCACATGACGATTTGTAAATTTAGGCTATAAGTATTGAAATTGCATATGCTACATAAAATTGACAGTTCTTTGTGATATCATCCTACTGGGCACTGTTTTGCTACTGTATTGCACAGAAAAGTTGGCTTTTAAACAACAGTGTAAGCTATTAAAAACCTCAAATTTTCTGAAAACCCACATAAAGGGGCATGCTATTTTCATACTGGGAAATTTGAAAGTATCTACTTTATTTTTCATTATAAACACCATGTATTCATCTTTGCTGTTTTCTCATTCATTTCCTATTCCACACTTCAAACTTGCTCTGTTCTATACTAAAGTTTTAGTCCAAACGAAACAATTTTAGATGTGGGGATCACTATTAAAGATTCACTTTTGTTATAAGAAATAAAATAAATTCTTAGAGGTTTGATAAATTAGCATAAAGTTAGTGAGGTGAGACAAAATGCTTTCTGGAAATTTAAGTTGAAAGAGCATGTGATACACTAAAAAATGAGTACATTTGTATTAAGTTGAATTCATACTAGAAACTGAAGCCTATGGACTTTTACATGGGTGCATAGGTTGAATAGAGGGATCAAACAAGGACAACAAATGCCTTAGCGCTGCAAAGCAAGTTGAAAAAGCCTTTTTTCTCATTTTTATTGCCAGCACTGCTAAGCATCTGTATTTGAGTGTCAAAATACTGTTAGTTGTCATTTGCAGCGCCATTGCAAAGCTTTCAAAATGCAGTGCACTAGAATATATTAAATTTGGTTAAATTTTGTCTGAAATTTGTATGGAACCAGTTATTTCTAAAATTTACTTTGACAACATTGATCAAAGATCGAAATTGAATGTAAGCCGGTGTGGAGAGTAGAGGGGAGATATCCAACTGCGTCTTCCATCAATTGTAATAGCTTCATCAGCCATGGGCTCAAATTGGGGTATTTGCGTCATCGTGAGTCCCACCAGGAACAGGAATGGTTATGGATAGAAACACAAGTTATATTTAAGGACGAATTTTCTAAAAACGCAATAAAATCAGAATCACTGAAAGTTGAACTTTACATAGGTGATTGTGACTAATGGCTTTCAGACAATTGGTATAAATTGCTTTGTTGATATCAGGGAGCAGTTATAGACAAAAAAAATGCATAATCTAAATGCAACCATCTTAGTTTGTGCATTAATTGTGATCTTGATAATAATGCACTATGCAAGTACTGGTTATTATAATTTATCATTTGCATTCATATATTTGATTTTATTTAACAATTCAAATAGCTTACATTTTCCTTTTTTCTGTTTTGTTTTGCAGTAGTGGCGGTAGCAGTAATGAGACGGCGTTATAACACAGAGAGCTATTTATATCTCAATGTTAATATGGAACAAATTATTATGAATTATGTCTGTGTGATCCACAAATTATTATATGAAAAGTACTTGTGTCCTGTTAATTTATGTACATAATTTATGATAAGAATATTGAATTTTGTTATTTTTTATTAATTATATATTTTTGTTTTCAAAAAACAAAAATTTAAGCCAAAGTTTTTTTATGTTATGACCAAATTGTGTGTGTGTGTTTTCATTTTGTATATTGGTCATTTCCCAGTTGCCTTTGAGTCTATATGACTTAGCGACTGATTTTTAGAAACTGATACTTGGGCTTAAAGTCTTTAATTTAGATATTTCTGTGACCTCAAGTGATTTAATTAGTTACTTGCTGGTTAATATAGATAATTATGTTGCTTTTTAGTGAACATACCAAGTAAAATGGACCTTTGGGGAATGCATGACTAGACTATTGCCCCTCCTGCAACCTCTGCTTCCAAAAGGAATTTTCAAGTTTAGACTAAAACTGCAAGCTATTGTTTTGAGTCTTGCTGCTAAGTGCTTGTTATCCATGTGATGCTGCTTTCATACTTATTGTTGCTTTGTAGCTCTGTCGTCTGCTTTATTTCACATTTTTGTAGCTTTGCAGTTTTGTCTCTTTGCCGCTTCATGTCGCTCTGAAAGTTCATTTCAACTAAAAAAATCTTGTCGTGCGACAAAAATTTGCCGATATCAATTATCTCAGCGACATGTAGCTTTGCTGCTACAACAACCGGAAGTGGCAAGTTTTTGCAAAAAATATACGTCATGCAGCGCAAAGCTGCAAAACTACACGAGTATGAAAGCAGCATTAAACTTTATTGCGGTTTCAGATGGATTATGTTATCTTTCATCATGCACGCCTGTAACCACAAGATGCAGGGTCACGAGGCACTGCATCTGTAGGGACATGTGACGGGCAGACTACACATAACACGGTAGCTCACTCGCTGGAAAAACGCACTGTAATCATGCGTGTGTGCGCTCTGCTCAAGTGGGACAAGATGTGCGCACGTAGTACATAACAGGTGTTTGCACTGGTTTTGATATGCGCTCTTACGGGGTGGCCGCTGCCTGTGTCTGACCCATCTCGGGCTAAGAGGTCTACTATTTGATATAAATAAAAAAGGATCAACGTCAAAGATAACATTTTTGGGAAGTAGTTCTGCTAAAATAAAAAGGTTCATTTTTAACTTTGAAGGTGCACTTATTGGTAAAAACATCCAAGATTTTGTAATAGTCTAGGCTATCAACAATGTAGTCTAGATCTATAAACATTGAAGTATGAACCAAGAAATAAGCCTGAGTTATAATATCCATAGCCTATCCCTCATTGTCTACAACTTGTTCAATAATGTCTTTGTGTTAAGTCAACAACTATTGATGATTTATAGACTGGATTATTGGCATAAATATGTTGTTTTATGCATTGACTTCTGCCATATTGGTACTATTGTTGCTCATTTTGAAAACATGCAAATTTAGTAGTGGGATGATTATGTTTGTAGGTTCATCAGCTGCGTAGTTTGTACATCAAAATTTATAGAGTATAATAGGCCTGTTATCATGTTTCCCTGTGTCTCTATCACTGACTCAAGGAATAGAATAAAATTCAACTAACCCAATGTAACTTTCCCCTCTAGTTCGCTAAATTTGTCCCTCTCCCATATATTTAATTTCCACCTCTATTTTATGGAATATCAGATTTCTTCCTATGTTTTTATACAGGGTACAAGTTTATTATATTGACTCTTCATTATGTGTATTTCATACACTAATGAAATTTTGTGTCTCAAAACTGATATATTATCAGAATAATAGTTCATCATGTCAGTACAAGAACATTGTATCTGCAATAGCTGCCATTTTTCATAAATTTAGATTGTACACTATAAGCTCCAGTTTTGGGTCAGTAGTTCTTGAAATGGTTCTTCAACTGAAGAACCATTTAAAGAACTTCTGACATATGATAGGGAAATTTGGAGGGATTTTTAACATTCTTATGACAAGTTGTAAAATAAATATAACTTAGGGCAGCCATTGTGGATATGATTTTCTTGCACTCACATGATGACTGTTTTACTTGTGTGATAGTAGAAAAATCTAAAAACAAAAATTGTGTGATCAGTCGTGTATGTGAAAATTTGAAATTTTATAAATGTAAAATTCGAGTAAATGCATTGATGCTTGCCTATTTGTAAATCTATGACTGAATCAAGTTGATTTTGCAATTTAATTGTAGCCAAAATGGCTGTTTTTTTTCTCTGAAATGTTTGTATATATTGGTCTTTATTTGTGGTGATAATGAATTAAAAAATCAACAAGATCTGACTTGTGTTTGGACCATTTTAAATGTAATAAATGTATAAATGTATTTTATATCTTATTCAAAGGAATTTGGACATTTTGGTTTCATTTATTTTTACAACAATTATCTGATAAGGTGAGATGATATATATGAAATATTTTAAGATGTTGGTAAAAAAAAATACCCAATCCAAACATGTTTTCCCATTTTTCTGAAACAAAAGTTAAGAGTATGGTATGTTGTGACCAACTAGTTTCTTGTAGCAAAAAATTTTCAGGACCACTGTCGATTTTGAATTGTTTACTTGACATGACAACAAGTAAATTTGAGCATGTGTATTTGAGATATACAGTCGCAAATTGTGCACAAATTAATATCATTTCCTCAAATTTTGCACTGCCAATATGTATGTATTCAGTAACCTTGAAAACGTAAGAAATAGGATTTGTATTCATACTGCTCAATGCTGCAGAATTCGGCAGTATCCATGTATTCATGCTGCAGAATTCGGCAGTGTCCATGTATTTACGGGATAGAAACCATTCTTTCATCTATAGGATTCATGTGATGTTAATATAACTATTTAATAATTAACCCTCTCAAGAAAACCTCTACTAATTTTATGTGTGCAATATATCTTGATGTAGCCACCTTCCCTAATTAATTTAACCCTTTCAATGAAAAATAAAAACATGTATTCTGAAATAGATTTTCCCAAAGTGTCCAAATTTAGCTGTTACTCACAGCAACTATTTGTCACCATGACTTTGTGCCATCAAATTTGTAATATTTGTATATTTCTTAAATGTTTTATTGTAAAACACTATGTTGTAAATAAGCTTAGTTATAGAAGATCTGTTTTCTTTCTATAAGCTTAGTTGTAAATAAGAGTGATGTAGACAAAATTGTGCACTGTCAATTTCATGAGATCTATATCAGATTTATGGTGACTATATTGTGCGATTGAATTGTTGTGTTTCTAATCATGTGATTATTGTCCTATTTATCCACCTCAATGTACTACCGATTACAGTACCACCTTAAGTTCACTTATTTTTTTATAGAATTTGATAATTTAATGATTTTTGTCCAAAAAGATAATAAACTGATAATTAGATATTTATTTTACTGCTTCCTGAAGTTATCGCCTTGTTTTATCGTGGTTTTGATCTTGCAATGGATTACTCTATTTGTCCCAGAAACTAAGTACCAATACCCTCAGTTTTAATTTAAATTAAAAATCAAAATTAGCATGCATGCTAATCACATTGTGAATTGTTAGTACTTCATAACTTTGAAACAGGGATTCTCAACTAGCAGCGCGCACCAAATTTGGCTCTTTGACAGGGACTGATTGGCGCTTTGAAATATAATAGGAATACACCAAGAAATAGGCAAGTTTGGCGCTTTCCCCTACATTTTTTCATTTATGTGGTGCATTGTAAGGACTAGTTGAGAACTCCTGACCTACAATGAAATTGGTAACAGTACTATCAAGATTTTGACTTCACAGGCTATAAATTTTCACCAAGCACCCTGGACGTTTAATGGAACAAATACAGTTACGAATTGCATTAAAACCACCCCATTTTTAGACTGTTAAAATTTAATTTATTTGCTAATCAGATTAAATCATGCTTCTTAAGAATTAGCTGAAATGTATGTGTCTTTGATCTGTACGTTTCGATCTCTATATATGTGACAATGCAAGCTGGTATTGCGCCCCTAAGAGAGGAGAAAATAGTTATGACCTTATGGTTCTAGTCCTGGGTCTAGTCAGATGAGTATTTTGCATGTTGCAATTCAAAATGTTCTTTCATGACCAAATGGTGCCAAACTGCTAACTTGATGCTTTTTTAATATTTTGATAATCAAAGATACCCATGTACTTGTCTCCATCGTAAACTTTCTATTGACCCTTTCTGCTCATCCTAACTTTTGCAGATCAAATAAAAGAAGATTGTGTTCCAATGCAACATTAAATTATCTACTTACAAGAGAATATTTTTGGCGCTCAAATGGCATTTCTTGATTGTAATCCTTTCTGATTTAAAAAACTGAATTACACATCCTCTGCTATAATTACTCAACCTATTTATGGAAAACAAAATTGTTGATCTGAAGAAAAATTTACCTATTTTTACAGAATGGGCAATAATTTTGTTACAAACCCAAAATGGAAAGAATATGAATTTAATAATTAACCCTCTCGAGAAAACCTCTACTAATTTTATGTGTGCAATATATCTTGATGTAGCCACCTTCCCTAATTAATTTAACCCTTTCAATGAAAAATAAAAACATGTATTCTGAAATAGATTTTCCCAAAGTGTCCAAATTTAGCTGTTACTCACAGCAACTATTTGTCACCATGACTTTGTGCCATCAAATTTGTAATATTTGTATATTTCTTAAATGTTTTATTGTAAAACACTATGTTGTAAATAAGCTTAGTTATAGAAGATCTGTTTTCTTTCTATAAGCTTAGTTGTAAATAAGAGTGATGTAGACAAAATTGTGCACTGTCAATTTCATGAGATCTATATCAGATTTATGGTGACTATATTGTGCGATTGAATTGTTGTGTTTCTAATCATGTGATTATTGTCCTATTTATCCACCTCAATGTACTACCGATTACAGTACCACCTTAAGTTCACTTATTTTTTTATAGAATTTGATAATTTAATGATTTTTGTCCAAAAAGATAATAAACTGATAATTAGATATTTATTTTACTGCTTCCTGAAGTTATCGCCTTGTTTTATCGTGGTTTTGATCTTGCAATGGATTACTCTATTTGTCCCAGAAACTAAGTACCCAGACCCTCAGTTTTAATTTAAATTAAAAATCAAAATTAGCATGCATGCTAATCACATTGTGAATTGTTAGTACTTCTTATTTTTGAAACAGGGATTCTCAACTAACAGTGCGCGCCAAATTTGGCGCATTGACAGGGACTGATTGGCGCTTTGAAATATAATAGGAATACACTAAGAAATAGGAAAGTCTGGCGCTTTCCCCTACATTTGTTTCATTTATGTGGCGCATTGCAAGGACTAGTTGAGAACTCCCGACGTACACTGAAATAAAATTGGTATCAGTACTATCAAGATTTTGACTTCACAGGCTATAAATTTTAAGTTTCAGCAAGCATCCTGGATGGTTAATGGAACAAATACAGTAACGAATTGCATTAAAACCACCCCATTTTTAGGCTATGTTAAAATTTAAATTTATTTGCTAATCAGATTAAATCATGTTTCTTAAGAATTAGCCGAGATGTAATGATGCATTTACCAGTCTTTGATCTGTATGTTTCGATCTCTATAGATGTGACAATGCAAGCTGGTATTGCACCCCTAAGAGAGCATAAAATAGTTAAGACTTTATGGTTCTACAGCCCTGGTTCTAGTCAGATAAGTATTTTGCAACATGCAATTCAAAATGTTCTTTCATGACCAAATGGTGCCAAACTGCTAACTTGATGCTTTTTTAATATTTTGATAATCAAAGATACCCATGAACTTTTCTCCATTGTAATCTTTCTATTGACCCTTTCTGCTCATCCTAACTTTTGCATATCAAATAAAAGATGAATGTGTTCCAATGCAACATTAAATTATCTACTTACAAGAGAATATTTTTGGCGCTCAAATGGCATTTCTTGATTGTTAATCCTTTTTGATTTAAAAAACTGAATAACACATCCTCTGCTATAATTACTCAACCTATTTATGGGAAAAAAAATTGTGGATCTGAATAAAAATTTGCCTATTTTTACAGAATGGGCAATAATTTTGTTACAAACCCAAAATGGAAAGAATATGATGATCTAAATTAGCTGGTTCTGGTAGATAACCGTAGGGTTGCTTAGATAAGCTTGCTTTCATCACTGATATTGATGAAAAACACACAGACATATTAAGACTTGACAAAATTTGATCAGATTTTGATAAAATGTTATCCCACACATACAACGCACTAGACTATTGTCTTTCCACCTACATGTATTTCTACAATGACGCAAACCATTTTGATATTTGATTTTATAATACCTTGATTTGTTTAGCAATTTCTGAATTGATACCCGTCTTATGACTACTTAGTCTTAGAATTCCAGTCAAATTTGATAATGTGTGTGTATAGTAGGTTGTTGGCTACTTACAGACTTCATATATCGGTTACTTAGCAAAATAGAGAGTTTATTCATATGGATACCATATTTCTGATTTTAGAAAAGAAGAACAATGTCAAAATGGGAACATTTTTATTGAAATTTGCAACAGTTAGGCTTGACTTCCAAAGACATTCACTTGTGAAATTTGCTCAAGACTTATTCGGTCAAATTGAGAGGTAATGACACTTACAATGCTTGAATATAGGTTTAGTTGATGCTAGCATCGATTTAACCAATATTCAAGCATTGTAAGCAATATTTTCTCTCTATTTTAGAGAAAATGTCAGAGCAAATGTCTCTTTGGTGAGCGAATGTCTTTGGAAGCCAAGCCTTATTTAGCTGGTAGGTAGAAGTTATTTTTTCTCATGCAAGACTCAACACATGCACTTTCACCAGTTGGTGCATGTTGAATTCCAAACATGGTAACCACATGAATATCTTTATTGTTAAACACACATTTCTTGGACAAAACATTCTTCAGTTTTTATCAGCAAGTAATAATTATGCAATACATGCCATAATTATCTTTGCAGCATCACAGATAGTAAGGCCACAGAAAAATTATTTGATTGACATATCCCTATAAACTTGAATTTTCTTGATAATGGAAAACACCCACATTTCCTGATTTGTATGCTTTTTGAAAAAATAAATAACATCCAATTCAATCATATTCTGGGTTCTTTGTTTTATTACGCAAATCAAAAAATCATTTTTTGTGGCCTTAAATTGGTTTTAGAGGTATGTCACTTCTGACATGTACCGGCAGCTATATCATAGTACATGGGAATATTCAGTACATGTACTTAAACTGTGACCAACATAAAACGTCAGTTTGTTTAGTCCAAGAACTTTATCACCCATATGTCTTGTTTATTAGTTATATTTTTTAAAACATTAGATTTGATGAGTACCGTAGATATCCCACGTACCATGGTAGTACCATGCTTTACTAGTGTCATGTGAAATAAAGAAACTTATACAATGAAATCTTAATATAGTTTTGATGGTGTTTTATTTACAAGTTTGTACAAATACATTTAATTTATTTATTCCCTGTGTATTTTTTTCCACTAAGAAAGCCTCATTGTTGATTTTCCAAAAGGCTACCACAGCATAAGAAATCTGATGCAGCTAACATATTTTTTGGCATTTTCATCATTAGGTTTTCTTTGCACTGTGCATTTCTAATACTTCAGCAATACAACTTGATTTAAGTGTAAATACCAAATTTTTTTACATGCCCAATTCACAACATGAAAATACAGCTCCCAACATGCAATGCATCAAAAGGATATCATTTAGTTAGAAGAATCAGGCCATAAATTTGTGGGTCCATTATTTGATGCTAGGAATCCCGAGTTGCCTCTATTAACCAAAACTTTAAAAAATCCAACTCTGCCATTTATTTTGTAAGTTCAAAAATATTTGAATGCCTTCGAAATGTATGATAGACCCAGCCGCTGCTCATGCTAATAATGATCAAAAATGCTGATCTTATCACTTGAATCACATGAATATTTGAATTCCCATTGGTCATAAGCCCACATAATATATAGCCATATTGTGTTTCAAAATAAATTAGATCCTGTATTTTAAGCATTACTGCACAAAGTTGACTGCGTCTGACGTTTTTTTCATGTGCCAATGAAAAGTCACGTACAGACAGACATCCTCAAACCAAGCAATATGGTTAGATTTTACCTTTTTGGCAAATGTGTATTACGTAGTTGACTTGCCATTTCTGAAGGAGATTCTATTAAATTTAAGGTCAAAATATGCCTTTTTTATTATATTAATAATATTTGGTGCCTACCAAGTGATGTCATTACCTCCTTGTCTGTTTTTACTCAATACGGAAGATATCTATGGTTGGATGCTGTATCACAAGAGACCAACAGTGCCCAACCATAGATACTTTTTTATACTGCGTTAATAAAACAGGGAGTAACAATATCAACCATCATGCAATTCTTACACAATACCCAAGAGCCTTTATAACTCATTACAAACTTGAGCCAGTTGCCATTGATTGCTAACTTTCACCACAACAAAGAATCCCCACACTAGCATTCAAAAACAAACAATCAATAGGTTAGATTCTGACTTAAAATAAATATATAAAAGCAATAAACCTCCAATGAAATCTAGCATTTAAATAAAGGGTGCAAAAGCATGAATTTGGGTCTGGTGCTTGGCAAGCTCCTGTTTTACAAATAAATTTTTGCACAAAGATAGATCTGGACCACCTTTCTTGCAATTTACTATGAAAATGCTCCAGGCTGTAGATCATTTTGAAGCTTATTATCTTTTCTGTCAAGTTTGGCCTCTGACTTACTTCCTCAGATGGCATAGACCTCTGCACTGAGGCCAAAAGAACTATATTTGTCTCATTGGAAGGAAAATAATATGGATTCAATAATATACTCTCCATTAACTATAACAAGTTTTACGATCAAGCACCTAACATAAAAGTTTTTATTACAGTGATAAGCCCGTTAAATACACATCTTATATCACGCTTATGGATCTGAGATTTGCCCTTGACCGTTATTATTAAAGGAGCATGGTCTGATTGCTTCAACTTTTTTTTCAACATTTCTGTACCCAAATTGTGCTCACATTTTCTCACAATCTTAATTTGGAGATGTAGAAGATGTCTATATATGGTATCGGTAACCATAAATAAATTCACACAAAGTATAGACAACTGTGGAATACGACATAAAAATAAAATACAAAATCCCAAGGGTTCCTTCCAGGAAATGTCCAAATAATGTTCAGTCTTGCCATGGAAAAAGTAAACTAGCCACATTCAGGGCATCTGGTTGTGTCCAAAACTTGCACACCCAGTATCAATCAATGAATGCTTTGAAGTATGTAACTATCAAGTATGTCTGTCATTTCATAAAAAAATTCAAACACTTTAAAAGAACATCAAAAGCAGATAAGCATTTGTTTACTAATATGTGAATTGTTATCTAGCTAGTAGATGTCAAGTCTAGTCACAAAAATCCAGGATTTTGAAACAATATCAGAAGCTTAAGTTCACTCTATTCACAGGAGTCCGTTTCCCAATTTGCGCTTAATACCGAAAGTTTGTCCAGAGTTTCTTGTTATAGTAAATATCTATGCTAATTATTGTTCTGGTTGTACATCCGTTGTACTTTGACTTTGGCCCTCGCCTTTGTTGACATTGCTAACACAGACCCATTGGCCTTCTAATGATTCCTTCCATAAGCTCACCTACAAAAAACAAACAAAAGAAATATCACAAATATTATTCAAATGAAAACTATACTGTCAAGGAACAGACTATAGAAAAAGTATACTTTGGTCCCATCAAAAACTTAGCCCTAACCATGACCCGACCTCAACTCACTAACCATGACCTGACCAAAACCGAACCTTAAAATTGTGAATGGAACTTTATATTCTTGGTCCCAGACTACTTTCACATGTCTCATAATTCACCTGATTTTACCCCGATATACAAGAGACCTATTTTGCATAGAACAGCGCCAATGGTGCAGATACATCCCAGGGGATACCATAAGTCCCATATATTGCGGTGAATTAAGATTGCATCTCGGGCAAGTGGGCAAGTAGGCTATTACAATAACACACCGGAAAAAAACAATGGTGTGTGCCAAATTCTCCATGCTGGGGCAGTTCCAGTACTTCCTTGTGGTGTAGAAAGTGGCAAAACTCTCTCTCTCTCTCTCTTATTTAATTTATCACAAACATGTCCAAAAGTTCACACAAGATTTGGGATTTCATTAACCGTATGAATTTAATTCAATTTCTGCTTTGATGATAGTGGATGGTTATTGCATTTCAAATCCTGTCCATAAACTCAATTCCTGATAAATGTACCCAGCATGATTTTATGAAGCTTACCTTATTATCCCCTCCTGATACAGCCAGTATATTCCCAGTTATTGACCAGCTTACATGCCATACAACATCGTTGAATTTGTTAAGTATCTGTCAAAGACAACAAAATAACTCAATGATAATAATGATCTGAGGTAATCACCAAGGCTTGTTGAGATGCACTGTGCATTATAAAGTTTTGGTCATGGCACACAGCATATGCTACCGTATTAACAATGCCTAGTCAGGTCTATTACCAATTCTGGTGTACTTTTTTGCATGTCTTCATCTTGCAAACAAAAGCTATCATTCTCACAGATACATATTGCCATATTCAGTTAAACTCGTCAATCTAATTGGACAGTTGCTAACGTTGTGCAATTCCATGTACGCATAATATGCTTATGCGCGTATGGCATATTTCATTTTAAAGGAAAGGTAAAACTAAATCAACATGGGACGATGGATGATTGTACAAACAACAAATTATAAAGTTTTATGTTTATTCGAGTTCTTCACAACTATACTTTAATCATCTTGCGTATGAATAAGATTAATAACTGCTTTTTATTTGGCACTTGTGAATTGGTATAAAAATAATTCACCTTGTGCTGAAGTCATAGTTGTCAAATTCAATTGAGTTTGCCTTGTGAGCGTAGACAACTCTAACTTCAGCACGCCGTGATTATCCCCTTTCTGATCACTTTGACTGTGTAATAAATTTTCTATAACAAGTTTTCCATCAGTAGTTTTATCATATAAGTCTATGGCTGTTTGTTCACTCAGTGGGTTGTTTATGGATACACATCGGTAAATACGTCCCCATTGACTTTGCATGCAAAGTGACCTGTCAATAAACGCCATTTTCTCGACTTAAAAGCGACTGGTTACCTTGTGCTTGGTCTCGATTGAAAGATAATGGACATATCTCTTCTACAAAATGAACAAAAATATATGGTCAAGGCAAAGTTTTCGATATACGGCGCATCAAAATCACGCGTCATTTTGAGTGCGCCCATGCCCAAGGGGAAAATAGTGCAAGGGACAAGAAACCCTGTGTTCTCCAAAAGTCATAAAATTTCTTCAAAAATGATACAAACAAAATAATTACATCATGATTGATTAAATAAAAGTCCAATTAGCATGATAAACTGTAAAAATTTTGAGAAAAATAATATTTTCTACATATTTTGAAATTAATTTTAGGCAACAAAGGTCACTTTCTGCCTGCCAACAGGCATTCTCAATCTAGCAGATGACGCTGCACAATTTATTCACCGATGTGGTATCTGAAAAGCTGTGGTAACAGTTTGAATTGAATGGTGGGAAGTACTTAAAACATCCTTTGGAAGTTTGGATCCCAAGTGTGAATTTTCTATTTGAGCTCTATAACCTTCAAAAAGTGACAAGTGCTTGAATGCTTAATAATACCATCAATCATTTACAATATTTAAAAAAACAAGAATTATTGTAAAAATACCAACCTTGGGTGACCATGACGATGAGCTCTCATCACTGGTCCAGATGATAACCCTGCCATCTTGTGAGCAGCTTGCTATCGTACTATGAGGTAAACCAATAGAGGGTGCCCATGCTACGTCTCGAACCCAATCACTGTGTGCTTCTAATTTGTGCTCCTCCTTCCACTCGCCGTTTTCTTCCCTAAAAAAAGTGATGTCCAGTAGATAACAAATTTAGTGCATGCAATATCCTTACTCATCGATTCATCAATGCAACATGCGATTTAACAACAGAATAAAATAAATTTGAGATTTTGTGAAGTCTTTTTCTGAACACTTAGTTGTAACATACCTCAAATTATGTTTTTAACTCCAAGCTACTTTAGGATACTGGCAACCCAAACTTTCAAGAGTGTATATGATCTGATTAAAAGGTTGTGTCAAAAAGGTCCCTGACAAGTTTGTTAGTCCCCTGAAGACAATTTGAGTTACTACTGAGTATGTTACTGGTTTATGTTGAAAACAAGAATCTACTCTTTATTTAATAAGATCAAACACATGAACAGTCTTGAGCCTGATATCAAGATAAGTTTACACCTCTAACTTATCAAAATGATACAAATTTGATGCACATTTTTCATCACGTTTAACCACTTCACTCCTAAGCTGTACATTTTAACAACACAAGTCTGTACTGAGGGTAGTCCAGGTCACACACATGCACACTACAACAACTACCAACTATTGCAAAGTGAAAATCAAAATATTTGATCTTTTGGCCCTGTAACTTTTGATTGATGAGACCTGTAAACTCCATTTAAAAAGTCACTTCTAGGTCAGGATTTCCCCTTTATGGGGATACAATATGATGTATACAGCTTGAAATGCATATGTGTACTGAGAGGTAAATAAACTTTACGGTTTTCAAGACGTTTATACACGTTAGCAGTCTGTAGCATTGGGATGCTCATGACGTTAATACATGTCACCAGTAGTGAAGTGGTTAAGCCACTTTCGATTGCTCTATCAGTCTAATTTGTGACAACAGCTTTAAAATCATCCTTAGGCATACCAGTACTAAAACTTAAAAAGATGAGACAGTTGCATGCCAGATGAAGCCTACTGTCTCAAGCTTTTTGGACTTACTTCCATATCTTGACGAGGTTATCACAGCCACCTGTGACAAATCTCTTTGCTGGTGTTCCTTTCTGAGATGGAGCTTCTATCAAGGATCCAGGCTCTACTGCTGCTGCCCAGCTTACAGCGTTACAACCAATCTATAGTTACAAAACATTAATATTAATCATTATTCAATTAGCAAAATTTGTGTTGGTCATACTTCATACTTTTACAGAGGACCACAGAGTGTGTACTTTGTCATGTGTGTTGCATGATCATCAGCCACGGGCTCAAAATTGGGAGGTATTCGGGTTCACTCAGCTCCCGGTCAACTTCAGGCACAGAGTTTGGTTGTCCTAAGGAAATATAATACTTTACATGAATGTTGGGTCAGTGCTAAGCCTTTGTCCTTAGCCTTTTAAGTGAAAAGGTTTAGAGGTCAAAGGTTAATTGATTCTACAAATTTCAAATTTGATCGTCTGCTGGCTGTGTTTAACGGTTTTTAATGGTTTTGGCCTTTATAGGTATGTATTTTTTATATTTTTTGTAGTAGGAAGGTCCATAGATGCTACTGATCACTTAGGTATAATCATTTTGCATTGGATGAGTCTAGCTTTGACAAAACTAAGCAGTTTGATACTGCAATGTGTAAATGAAGTATTAAGCTTATAGTGTCTGACACAAATTGTTAAGTACACCTATCATTTAGCACCAGATCATGTTCAGGTGTAAGCAGAGATATCCAAATGACAACAGAAAAATACAGACTCTGTGCCAAACTTCTCCTTTTTTATACCACTTACCTATTCCATCAGACTCTATTCACAGCATCTATAGTATCCTAAGGCTTTTGCATAAACATACATTGAAATTTTTTTAAGTATATTCCTTGTACATTGGCAAAAATTTGAGTTTTTCATGACAACTCTCATGAAAAATTGCAAAGCAGCATGATTTGATCATACTCTCAAAATGGCCTCCCTTTGTTTGGGTCACAGGCTATAGTAGTACTACACATGTGCAATGACAGCTTGTGTGCTTACCCAATCAGAAGCATCTTTGTGAGCATGCTCAATTCATATCTAGCCATTTTGGATGATTTAGGAGTAAGAAATTTTACTAGGATTTTTTGATAACCAAAATAGGTAAGTGATGTTGGAATTTTTATTATAATAACTGTTTAAAATAACTGTTGATATATTTGGGCAAATAACTAATATCAGAATGTATATAGTTCGAACAAGTTTGTATAATTGTTAAGAAGCCTAAACTTAACCTTTCTTGTTAACCATTGCTTAACCTTTCAAGGTTTAACTCATTTAAATATTTCACCTCTATATAAGGTTAACTAGCATTTAAGGTTTAGAAGCCTAACCTTAGTTAACCTTTCTTGTTAACCATTGCTTAACCTTTCAAGGTTTAGCTCATTAAATATTTTGCCTCTATATAAGGTTTACTAACATTTTTCTTAACCTTAACCTTTCAAATTTACCATTAGGTTTAATATGTGCATATTAACCTTTAAAGGTTTAAATTTTCTGATCGCTAAATGTTAAGGAAAGATTAACAAAAGGTTAGTGATTTAGGTAAGGGCAGATCCCATATCATCTATCCATTACAGCCAGATTCAGCTTCCAAACTTTTGTACAGTTTTTAAAATACAATTTGCAGAAACTAAAACTTTCTTTTGTATTATTATGCTCTGTTTATCAAAAATGTGTGATGTTAATTAGCTTTTCTGAAATTTAATGAACTTCTCCAAAATTACAAGATTTGAAGAAAAACCCATTACTTACTGCATGTGCATCTTTGATTTTCTGTGAATCCCATTTGCCATCTGTATGTGTTAGCACAGACACAGTGCCATCTGAGGAAGCACAGGCTAGGACTAGACCAAACTCTTGAGGAGCCCACTGCACTGAATTAACTGCAAGAAAGAAATTGACAAAATATGATTAATATTTGATAGTACAATACAGACACAGTGCCATCTATGGAAGCACAGGCATAAAATAGACAAAATTCTTCAGAAGCCTACTGGACTGAATTAATTGCAAGCAATAAATTAACATAGATCTAAAACATAAACAAGAGCCTAAAATCTCTGCCAAAATTCCTCGGTCAAAATCAGTCACCTGACCACCAATTGCAGGGCACCAATCGTGTTTGTAAACAATTGGCCCTGTACTCTGGATGTTTTTTTTACATCGTCTGAAGAATTGTGACACCGACTTAAAATCCGTTCTAACAAAAGGAACTTCATGCCCAAAACAAATTAAAACAAGAGTTCAGCACAATATACTCATTAATGCTTCATTCGCCTGTTCATTTGTTTTTATCTGCTGTCATTTTGTTCAAGTTATATCCATATTGATTACATTATTACATTGACTTAAGGTGGTTTCATAGTAGCTGTCGTTGTGGCAGACGACCCAAGCTTGTAATTACGGCAGACGACCAAACATTTGCAATTCTGAGAAGTCGTAATGCAGCATGACACATTTGCATATTGCCAATCTGTCGCAAGAAAATTTTATTCCAAATCAAAATATCACGTCGTTGCGACAATCATGACAGGGTAATCGATATATCAGCTTGTCCTGCATGCTGCAAAAATTTTTCAGATGCAACAAGGTCGAGTTTGCACACTTAAATTTTCGAGGTCACGCTGACCGTATGACCACCACGACAGACACTCTGAAACCAGCTTTAGTGTGGTGGGGAAAATGGATGGTGGGGGTAGCCAGCATAGATTAATAAAAGTCCAGATAGGCAACTGGTCTATTTGCACCCTAAAAATCCGGCTAAGTTAGGGATTTGTGCCACGCGGGCGTCATGCCTAGACCGGCGCTGCGCGAGTGCGTAGTGACTCCGATGTGCGTTGTGTCGCGCGCTACTATTTCTTGACTACAGCACAATACGCATCTTACATTTTGCCGCCAAATTGTGCGTAAGCAAAGAACAACGCTTGACTGGCTCGACAGCCGCATTCTCAGTCAAATTACCATTCAGTTGCCAGAGTACGGTAGCCAGCAATCTTACCTGATGAATCATGGTTACTGTATTCATATAATTTCTCCCATGTGCCTGCATTTTCTTTCCATATGATCACTTTTCTGTCGTATGAACATGATGCTAATATGTTGCCGTACATTGGGTGAGCCCATGCTATCTGCCAAACTGGACCTTCATGACTGAAATCAAAAGATAACATTCATAATTAATCTCATTCAATTACAAATGAATTGGAACCAGACAATTTGAACGGCATAAAGTGAATAATAAAGCCCCTGAAATGATCTGAAATGACGGCCATAAAGTAACATAAGACTTTGCTGCTTTGCAAGGGTATAAACATGTGGGAGACATTTTTTGATGCATTTTTTCACTCGACATCAATCTTTGAAGAGCCATGGCTTCATTTGTTTAATGATGATAATAGGAACATCTTGTTAATCTAATAAATTTCCAAATATGTAAAAAAAAGTTTAAATGACCAGTAAGTCTAACATTACGGCTAGTTTTAAAATGGATGGTCACATACTAAATTTTGAATAACCCCCTTGGAACTCTTCTAGTTTTAAAAGTTACTTACCCTCTAAGATCTGCTACCAATGTTTGCTGTCCACTTCTGACATCAAATATCTTGACTGATCTATCAGATGAACAGGTTGCTAACCGGATGCCATAATAATCCATCTGAGCATCATGCTATGGGCAAAACAAATGAATTCAACCATATGAATAGAGGAAAACAGATCACAATCTTAGATAGATAGATAGATGGATTAGATTCTAGATAGTTAAGATTAGATTTGGCAAAGTATTGACATCACCATAGTAATACCTAAACACGTTATATCGGCATAATTTAATTTAATATCTTCAAAAAACTTATATGATTCACTAATTGTGTAAAAGGGGTAACAGTAATCAAGCCCTTTATTTGCTCAGGTCCAACACCAAGGATGATATCTCTCTTAGGGGGGGGGGGGGGTAGTTTCAAAAATGAACAACCCTCCTCAACTTCACCTTTCTTCACCTGATGTGATTACTAAAGCACCAAGAGCAGGATTTCACCACCACTTCATGTGCTTTCTAGAAAATGTAGGCAAAGTTTCACCCTATATATAAATGTGAAAAGTTCCATTTTCATGGGTCAGGATTTAATAAGTTTCACTGTTTAACCAATTTGATATTATTTTGGGTAGTCTTGTTGTCATTTTGCAATGCGTTGTCAGAAGGTTAGACAAAACATCAAAGGTTAAAAAGACAACATCAGTCTCTAGCAAAGCATTTCTATGACGCTTTCTGTACTTCCTTAAGCTATTATGTAAATATTGTGGATTTTGTCATTTACAATGCACTTTTATCCAGGATTTGCAAAGATCATAGATTTTTGAACTATTTATGGTAAGTTATTATATGATCAAGTTGAACAATATTCAAGCATGTCACACTGTATTGACACAATCTACAAAAATGATTTGATACCACTTCACCAACAAACATGAAATACTCGTCTAAGCTTCACTCCTTTCCCAATTAAATGAACATAAATTAGACATCACAATAATAAATAAAATTGACCTGGTGCTCTGGCATCAATTTTGGGTCAAGCATTGACAGAGGATTGTTCAAGATTCGAACTGACTCCTGCTTAAGTCATACGCCACTAATGTTATTTTTGTGGTGAGGGGATCAAAACAACAACTCCACCCTGAGCCTAGACTTGGAAGATGCCAGTGCCCATTTGACATCTGGGCATCTCAGAGTTATAATTAACTGTCAGCACTTAGTATACCCTCACAAAACCTTTATTTGCTCGGGTCAGAGTGAGAGAGATTACGCCATATTTTTTGCTATTAATGTTATTTTTGTGGTGAGGGGATCAACCATCTCCTCAACCATGAGCCTTGACTCATCTGCATTGCCGGATACCTGTGCCCATTTGACACTTGGGCATAGGCCTATTATCTTGGCTCAGCAGATTTTATACATGCTTCAAAGCCTTTAAGGACTCCCAAGATTTTGGACCTGGTGTCCTTGACTACGAGTGAGGAATTATGCCTCTAGACCATGTTACTCTAAGTTTCATACTGTGTGCGATCTTCAGGCAACTGACAATGTTAAACATAAATCATACTTACAATCATATCTTCATGTGCTGTGTCCACAGAGTTGATAACGGAAACCTAAATTGCAAATGAGAGAAGTCATAAATGTTAGAAAATTCACAGGATTACAAAAATAATACAGTGGAACCTCATTAACACAAAATCACTGGGGCAAAAAGAGTTTAGTTTGTGTTGTCAGGGCTGATCTGGCTGAACAAAGTTCTAATCTTTGCCTAGGCATATAACCTCTGAATGACAAAGATCATTAAGCATGCTACACCCTACATTGAATTAAAGCTAAATTTGTGTTCCAATTCCCATTCAATCATTTAATTTGTTGGGGTTTACACTTCACATAAATGATATTAAAGGAGGCCCAATATCCCATTCCACAAAGTTTTTCGCCTAAGTCCAAATAAGTCACATTTTGCTCAGCTCATAATGAGGTAACTATTTCATTCTTCATTATTCATTATTTTTTAGATCTATTATTTTGGGCTATTTTAGGGACTAATTACATCGCTACACTCACTTAAATTGACAATTTGTTAATGTATACATCATTAAAACCAATGTTCTTATACAGCGTTCGAAATTCTGGTTGTCCAGTTGACCGGGACAACCAAATCTAGCGCCGGACAACCAAAATTAATGCTGCGGTTGTCCGGCGGACAACCGTAATTTTTTAAAGTCAAAACATAAATTAAGCATATTTATTTCAAACCTATAGAACCTCCAATAAATACTGAAATTTTTGAGCATTTATCCTCAATTTCCTCTGTGCATAAAGAAATGCCTCGACCCCTCGGAGGTTGAACATGCGCAAAGTTGCATTGGAAAGCAATAGCCTCTACCTCTGCTACTCATTCTCCGATTGTTTGTCCGTCGACGGTGGCGAGGGTATGATTGGCAATTGGCAATGCTGCGCACTGTTTGCAGTTTTGTCGTCCACAATTTCCTGAAAAAATTGTTTTGAATTACGGACAACCAAATTTCTGACGGACAACCAAAAATTACAACCTGGTTGTCTGTGGGACAACCATGTTTTTTGCATTAATTCGGACACTGTTCTTATACATCTTGGTATACGCTCTTAAAACAATTAGTCAAATTTGACGAGGTGTCAAGTAAAATATGACTTCACTAGATTCTAGTCAAATTGACAAGAATTGTGGTCAAATTCAACTCAATTCTAGTTAATTTGACTAGATATTCATTTTGACTAGATTCTGTTCAAATTTGACTGACTAGACCATTCTAGTCAAAATTTTTGACTAGCTTATCTAGTGAAGTCATATTTTACACGATTCTAGTAAAAAATGACTAGATACTTTTAAGAGTGTAGGCTACCTTATCTTGACAAAAATTTAAATAAAACAATGTTTACCTTCACCACCAAAAAATATGAAATTTAATTCAAAATAGTAAAAAGAGTTCAAAACATTGTTCTAATTGGCTGATTTTAAAATAATAAAATATTTTGGGATTTTCACTTTTGAAACGAGGGTCCAAAATCATAACGATTTTTTTGAAGTGTCATTTTGAACAACTCGCATCATGAAAACTGTGGGAAATGTGCTCTTGCACACCTTAGTGAGTTGCTTAAGCCATAGGCCATGGTAGTCAAGGAGTTTACCAAACATAAACTTGTGAAAATTCATGAAAAATTAAAAATGCATTCATATCAAAGAACACATTTTGATTTTTTCAATCAACAAACACTTAAGTAGATATTCATTAATATTGTTAACAATAATACATGAGTGATCCAACAAAAAAGAATGGCAAATAGCAAAAAAGTCGATGGCTTATTTTAGCCACTGAGAATACATGCATTGTATAGGGAGAACTGTCAAACCATAAGGCTAATGAAACTTGATATTAGTTTCCCGTAAACCGCCATCATAACCTTTTCAATTTTACCAAAACTTTCATTATTTTCATAAAAAAGTCAATTATCTGAAAATTGAAATGGAAATAATCAAAATTAAAACTCTCAAAATGTCTGACATCCCCTGCTGATCATAATGAGCAGTATTTTTTAGTTGTAAGGTAGAGGATGTGGTAAATAATAAAATTAAAGGATTACCTCATGTTTCTATTGATTGTAAAAATTGCAAATTGCTTTTCATAAAAACAAATTCAAATCTTTTCTCAATCTGTTGCAAAATGTCTGTAATGATGATCTAAGAATTAATACCTGTTTTAAGACTGTCTTTTATTAACAATATAGGTAATAACCATGTAAA
>JXSR01S038846.1:0-12751 GCA_000969725.1 Ophiothrix spiculata
AAAAATGTCTGTTGAATATGAATGCTTTCAGGTATACTCAACTAAATATGGAATTAGTTTTATTTAATCCACTTCAATTTTGGCAATGTATTTGTTTGAAATACAGAAAAAGTCTGTGATTGTCCTTCCGTTACCGTGAAAATGCCCAGATACAGTCTTGTGGCCATCAACAATCGTTATTTTTCATGAATAATTGTACGGACGCCTAATGATTCAAGGATCGTTTTTGTTCATTTAAAATTTGAAATTACATAAATTTCGATCATGAATGTTCTTGTACGTGTAAGTAGAATTCATCAATATTGGTTAGTTTATACAAGTCATCAACACTTACTTTTTAATCCGAATATTTTAGTGATACCCATCAACGTACTCAGCAGTCTTGATACCTATCACCGTCCTCAGCAGTCTAATTCTGAGTTACAACTAATTATCCTCCGAATCTCTAATTTCAGGTGCAATATCGGTAGATATTTCACCGTATCCTGAAATGTCTTTTTTCTCAAAATTAATTTGTTTCTTATTTTTCACATGTTTAGGAATTATCTGGTAAAGATGGCCTCAATTTTTGAAATAAACACAGAATCTAGTCATGGGCGATATATAATTGATAAATAGATAAATAGATCTACGTTATGTTACAAAATGTCAATTCAGAAAACATGATACAAAAATGCGAATATTAGAATAGGATTTAGAGGGAAGAAATACTACAGACACAAATAGATTCTTATGTATGTATCTAAAGTAGTACAGGAGAATGTCAATCATGATATGCTATAATATATAAAGCAACAAGAAAAAAGTTGTAAAGGGGCTAACCTTAATGATTCTTGTAATTGCATGATTTTATCTGATTAAAACATAAGTCCGTATTTAAAAAGACATCTGAAGCAAAATTCAAATGCATTTTTAAATAATGCATCAAGCTTATAAAACCAAGGAGGACGGTAATTTCATTTATTTTTTGATTCAAACATAATACATTTTGAAGTATACTCTCTGCGTATTGTACTTTATATGTATAAGTTCCATCGCCAATTAATGACATCTTATTTGAATAGACAGTATTTCTCAAATGCGAATTCACAAAAATATCCTTTATTTAGATTGCTTTTATCTTGGTTTATGGACCAGCCGAGATTTCCAGTACATCTCGGATCTCCAAATTTTGGACATTATTTTTTATTTCAAAAATGATTTTCCAAAAACTCGCACTAATGTTTGAATTTGCAATAAACCCTTTACTTGATAGTGAAATTTACCTTCCGTCCATATAACCAGATTTACTAGACTATATCTTAGACCTCGTATTGCCTATTGAAATAGCAGAGTTTTAATCAGTAGGTCGCTGGTTTTAATTCTACTATTATAGCCAACGAGTTACTCTTGAGCAAAGCATTGATAATATCTTTTTAGCTCCATACGTATGTATGAGGTAATAATGGGAAAGTATTACAATCAATTGAATTGCTATTATCAGGCGCGTATCTTTTGGGGCCATACCGTCACGTGCCCCCCGGGGTCATAAAGAGGGGCGCCAAAAAAGAGAAACGAAAAAAGAGAGAAAGAAAGAAGAAGAAAAAGAAAGAAAGAAAAAAGGGATGGAGGGACGAACAAAAAAAGAAGAAAAGAGGGAAGAAAGGAAAGAGAAAAGAAAGAGGGAGGGGCGCAAAAAGAAAAAAAAAGGAAGAGGGAAAAAAGAGTGGCGCAAAAAGGAAAGAAAAAGAGATAAAAGAAGGGAAAGAGTAGAGAAAGAGGGTGGGGCGCAAAAAAGAAAGAAAAAGAAAGAAGGAAGGAAACTCTTTTCTTCTTATTCTGTCCTTTTTGCCCCCTCCCTTTTTCTTTTTTCTCTTTCTTTTTTTCCCTTTGCGCCCCTCCCCCTTTCTCCCACCTTCAACATTTTTAATCTATTATAATAGGCCTACCATGAAAGACAAGATCTCGTGATCCTTTGGGGTTTGCTATAAATGAAATTTAAAAAGACTGATAAATACGACTGCATTTCGTGTAGTTTGAAGCATACCTCTTAGTCTCAAAATAATTGAAGAGCAAATTATTCACGTTTGCAATAGGGAATTGAATATAATGATGCAACAGATAATTTAGTATTAAATCGGTGCCACACACGTGTGCTTGCTCTAATCTGACAGCTTTGAGATCTAAACCCATGTGTATTACATGATGAATACAGTTCAGAATAAAGTTTAAAGGATTGTATATATATACTTTGATTACGACAAAACTTCGATTTGCATTCATCAATATGTGTATTGCAGCATCGATAAACAATGTTACAAAAAGATAAGTATTTTGTTCTTGACGATGCAGTTGGTGGCAAATGTCTTTCTCAATTGCAAATAACGTATTTTTTTTCAATATTGGATTTAAACTGTCGCATCTTTAAACTTACATTGCCGGTCAAAAGTGTTTGCGCACAGAACCATTTAATAACCAGCCATACCTCGAAAACAGTTCATCATTTGGTGTCCTTAGAATGGTTACATGAAGAAAAAATGACAGCGCACAAAACCATTTAATAACCAGCCATACCTCGAAAACAGTTCATCATTTGGTGTCCTTAGAATGGTTACATGTAGAAAAAATTTATAGTAGTTGGAGAAACAAACCTTTAAAAAAATATTACAACCCTTTTCTAAGTACTCTTTAAAATGTTGATATCACAACATTATCAGTTTTTGAGTATTCACCAAAAGTTGATACCTATGTCAGAAAAGCATTTATTGAAAATTCAACAAAAAAATAAGCATAGACATTTTGTATTATTTTAAAATGCAACTGATTGTGTAGATTCAGATTTTACTTTGAACAAAATTTGGTATAATTTTTAATAAACATTAATTGACCTCTCTTCCAGTATATCTATTATTCAAATTAGGTCTACCTGCATTCTAGAATGAGTAGTTTATATTGAACGTGCCAATCAAATTGTTAAATAATTATGCAAAGAGCTTATTAAATTTTAACAGGTAACATTAATATCGTCTAAACTGTAAATTTGTTTAAATTTTGAAAAAAAAAAGAACCGTATTATATGATTCTTAAACTTACAGGACATGTTTAAATTATGATTTTTATTAACAAAACTCCACAATACCAATATTTTGAATTGCTGTAGTTTTTGCACACGAATATTTTTTCTACATGTAACCATTTCGGGGATACCTAAAGAACTCAACAGGAATAATTGCATTCACCGCATTTGTGAAAGTATGGCGTGCTAAAGATTCTGTATACTTCCTTCACATTCATAACGGAGTTTAGATACATAACTGCACATCTGTTGGGTACTTATAATCTGAAAATGTTCTTTACGGTTACACGGTGATAACGAGCATTGAATCATAAACTACATAGTTACATATCAAAAAGTGCGTGTGGTGTATTTGTATATGTATTATGGTCACGGAAATCGGCCATTTTATGGTTATTGAAAATCAAATATCAGAGAAAACTTGGATTATTTATATTGGATATATACAGTTCAAAATAAATAAGTCCCCCCTAAGGGATATTGATTTTTCTTGAAAACAGTAATGCCCTGTAATTTGTTTCAAATTGTAAACTGAAGGCTAGAATGATACAAATTCAAAGTGCACTAAAGTTTTACATAACACTTAACCTTTTTCTTAAAATGTTCCGATTTTTGAAATTTCATGATGAATCAAATGTTGCAGTTTTTTGTATTGGAATATGAAAATTGATGAAATTTTAATTGTAAGAAAAAATCAAGAGTAATCATTATTCAAAGGTAAGCACTAGTGAGGATAAAAAAGGATGGTGCTTGATAATTCATGGTTTAATGAACATAACTTACGGGTTTATGGTTGAATGAACGTAAATAAAAAGTGAGGACTCTGGTTTTAAAACATGCTTAGATTGTTTTCTCAATTAATTTTACCTTTAAAAGATGTTGAATTTGACACCGAAATTAATGTTTCAAAGGTTCCTTTACTTGGTTTTGAGGAAATGGAAAACTCCTTGGCATATCCTTTAGCTTCGTTTAAGCTACCATCGATAACTGTGATTTCTACGTCAATTAGGCCTAATAACGTATTAAAATGTTCATCTACACTCACCTGATATTCATTTAAATGTGAACAAGCCCCTTACTTTTATTCACAGAGATAATAAACATGTGAATAATGTTTACTACGAAGCAGAGTTAAAAGTTTTTCATGCATTGAAAAATTCGAGAATTCTTATACAGAAAAATTACAACTTTTAATTCACCCTGAAATTTCATAAATGATGACTTGTCAAGAAAAATGTTCCGTGTTGTGTGAAACTATATTGCACACTTAATTTGTATCATTCCAGCCTAAATTTTACAGCTTGGAAAAACTTAAATGGTCCCAAATTATCTCTAGAAAAATCAATAATCTTTAGGGGGATTTTTTATTTTGAACTGTATAGATGACACCTGTAAAGAAATTGAATATTTTAAAGAGTCTTGGTCGTTTGATATAATAATTAGGTTTCGCCCGTTTTTAAGCGTGCGCAAAAACTTTTGACCGCCAGTGTATTACACTGATCAGTCTTGAGCGTTAGCAAAACATTATATATTTTCCCTTCTTGTTTTATTAAAGTATAAATTCGTTATAACGTGGGACGCCTGATCAACAATAAGTTAATCGAAATGACAATATGTCACATTAATCCTCTGTGGTTTATTCTTGTGAGAATAAAAACCAAAAAAAGATACAAAGTTATTACGGTATAACATCATACAGAAATGTGCCTCTATCTAAATAATAAAATGACAAAATTTGTCGACGCAAAAGCAAATTTATATTTTATAATACAATAAGCAGTATTACAAAACATATTAAACATCTGATATTGTGTCGACGACGAAGTTGATGCTAAATATCTTGCAAGAATACGCGAGTTTTATTTGGAAGTGGCTTTTAAACTATTGACCCTTAAAATGTTATATCTTAATTTGTTACACTAAACTGTAAATAATGTTTGCTATTTAGTGTATGGAATATGACAGATTTGATCCTTTGTGGTTTATTCTTGTGATAAATCACACTAGACATGTAGTAAAAATGCAATTACACTGTGACAACATTCAGTAATGCACCCTTTTGTAACCAATGAAATACATGAAAAGCAAATTACCCTTGTTTGCAATAGCAAATAAAAGAAGGAAAAATGTAATCTAACAAAATATGAGTGCTAAACAAAAAATGAGTGCTAAATTACGAGCGCTTAACTCTGCAAATTTCGTGTAAAATGTTTTGGATATGTTATAAGTTGGTGACATGCACATGATTATAATGTATTTGTAATCAAT
This sequence comes from Ophiothrix spiculata, assembly GCA_000969725.1. NCBI lineage: Eukaryota > Metazoa > Echinodermata > Ophiuroidea > Amphilepidida > Ophiotrichidae > Ophiothrix > Ophiothrix spiculata. Next base: position 5,324 of record JXSR01S038846.1, read on the forward strand.
GTTATAAATATAAAACGTTTTATTATTAATTGAAAGTCTTATTAGTTGCAGCTGGAAATGGATTTACAAATACCGTAGTTAGTACTTGTATTCGATATACAGAGCTGCGTTGTCAATATGGATATTCCATAAATATATTTTAAACTTTATGTTTCTGCATCATTCAATACACAATTGTACATTTATCTTTGAATCATGACTCAATATTTGTTTGCATCATGATGCAAGACAATTGCGTCAAGCCCTTTCGTATGACTCAAAAGGTTTCGTCATGAATTGGGAACCGTGCCTTACCGTCCTCCTTGGTTTTCTAAGGTTCATGAATCATTAAAAAAATGCAATATGAATTTTGCTTCAGATCTGTGTTAATATGTACTCTGTATTATATGTTTAAGACAGTGAGTTAAGATAAAACTATAATAATGCAAAGGGATATTAAGGTAAGCCCGTTTACAAATATTTTTATTTTCTGTTGGTTTATATAATATGGCATATCATGATTGACACTCTTTTGTTCTACTTTATATACATACATAAGAATCTATCCGTGCCTGTAGTATTTCTTCTTATTCTTGTTCACATCTTTGTCTCATGTTTCACGAATGGACACAGTTTTGTTACAATTAACATTTGAAGTATACTCTCTACGTATTTGATTTAAGCTATTTTATATGTATAAATGTCATTACCATTTAATCATTTAATGACATTTCTTTTGCACAGACAGGATTTCTGATTTATGAACTCACATAAATATTATTTCCCTAGAATGCTTATACCTTTTTTTATCGAAATTAATTTTCTCTAAGGGGCGGCTTTAAAACTCAACCGGTGGTTGTCTGCCGGATCCGGGAAGTTGTGGACGGTTGACTATTGTTTAGTTAGATTGAACCGCCAAGAAACGCCCAGAACCGGTAGGCAACCACCGATTGAGTTCTAAAGTGGTGCCTAACATGGTTTAACAATATATAACACTCTTACTGATTCTTAACCCTTTGATTAACAGTTGAAATTTACCTTTTGTCCATTTTTTTCTGGAATTACTTAGACTAAATCTTGGGAGGCTTTGTGCGGCCTAGCAAAACAGTTGACTCCAAATCAGTAGCCGTTGGTAAGAATTTGGTAGTATTTTAATCTTTTAAGGTAGAGCACTGATTTGTCATTGGCTGCAATTAAATCAAGTTTTAGGCAAAATAGTATATTAAGGCCTACGTAAATTAGCATTCGTTATTAGGCCTATATTCTTTTATATTTTTTCAATATCAAGTTAACCGCCCTTTTCATATGAATCTTGATTTTTGGTGCCATATTTGTTGGATCTATTTACTTTATATATGTGCAAGATTTATGCAATATCCGATTATAAAGGCAAATCAATTTACGAATTACACTTAAAAACAGAACATTTTAATAATAGTAGCTCTATAAAAAATAATCAAACACTAGAGCTCATGATCCTTTTAGGGTTTGCTGTAAATGAAATTTTAAAACTATTGATAAAATGACAGCATTACGTGCAGTTTTAAGCATATCTCTAAATTATAAAATAGCTGAAAAGCAAATTATCCAATTTTTGCAATGGGGAATTGAACATAATGATGCAGCGGAAAATACAACATATAACATTGGTGTCACACACGTGCTCTGATCTGACTGCTTTGCGATAGATCAATGTGTATTAAATAATGAATACAGTTCAGAATAAAGTTTTCTATATTAATTAAATTAAAAAAATGTTCCTAAAATTGACGTTCAACTTCAATTTGCATTCATGTTGTGTATCAAATTAACACAATAAGTGTATAATATTACAAATAGATAAATGAATACGCCAAAATAAGAACATCCCAACTCCAATAGCTCCCTTTTGTAAATTATAATTATACAATATAGATGCATACAAATTTCTGAAAATATTTTCACATCACTAATTTAGCATTTCCATGTCAATATCCTAATCACATTGTCACATTTGACCTTGTAGTTGACTTGTTTAGACATTGTTAAACTTAGACACTTGTTATAGTACATAGTTGCTATATTTAAACAGCCATAATTAGAACATCCCAACTCCATGAGCTCCCCTCTGCAACTATATGCTAGGGAAATTATCTAACAATGTCCAACAAAGTCAACTACAAGGTCATATGTGACGCTATGATTGGGATAAAAACATGAAATGCTTTCTAGTGATTTGAAAGCATTTTCAGAGATTTATATGCATTTATATTTTACATTACTTAACAGAAGGCAGCTCATGGAGTTGGGATGTTCTTATTCTAGCGTATTCAAATGATTGACCTTTTTGACGATGCTGTTGATGTCAAATGTCTTTTATGATAACAAATAACTTATTTTTCCGATATGAGTTTTAAAATGTCGCACCTCTAAATTTCATTTCTGTTTTTATAACACCGATTAGTCTTAAACATTAGCAAAACATATTTTGTTTTCCCTTTTTGTTTTAATAAATGAAGTCTGAACGCGTCACAACGTGGGACGCCTGATCATCAGTACGATAATCGAAATAACAGCCTGTCAAGGTGATCCTCTGTGGTTTATTCTTGTGAGAAATCAAACTCAAAATAATGATACAAAGGTATTACACTATAACAACATACAGTATTGTGCCTCTATCTAAACAATAAAATATCTGTAAAATCCAATTATCCCGGTTTGCACTAGGGAATCTTTGATGACGCAAATATAAGAGTATTTACAATGAGTGCTAATGACAGGGGTTTCAGTTGTTACTAAGATAAAGGTCCCTGCTGTTTCTGTGTTGAATATACCTTAAGTACTTGATACTTAAAATCCATAAATGCTCACCAAAGGTCTTAACACAAACTCGGTGTTGAAGTTATTTTATTTGAAGTCACTCGTCTTTTTGACGTCACGACCCAATGTTTGGTAGCGAAAATTTTGTTTGGAGGCCGACTATGTTTTCACCGTAAGAAATGAACATTCACTTATGCAAACGTGTTATGTCCACCGGCTATAGATACAAGAAAGTGACATTCATTGTACTCAAACATTGGGGATCAAGGCCAAATCGTTGTTTTTTTCTATTTCCAAGTATTCTAAGGCCTGTTTTGCTTGAAAATGTTAACTTTTTAATTCAAGATATTTCTTATAAAAAGGATTTGTTTAACTCTGCAATTAACATAGGTAAAGGAAACAGTCGTGACGGTCTCACGTATAATCAGAAAGAAAACAAAATCAATTTTTTGTATACTAAAGACGATCAGGAAAGCTTCGTGACCTTGAGTCCTCGAAATACTCTCACGTATAATCAGAAGGAATAAAACTTAAAATTCAATTATTTGTAACCTACAGACGATCAGGAAACCTTCGTGACCTTAAGTCCTCGAAATTAAAATGCAGAAGCAGAAGACAAAGACTATCCTTAATGAAGCACTTCAACTTTTTTCTACATGTATTTTGTTTCTCTTTTTTCCCTTGAATGGTTCTAAATATATGAATTACAGCGACAGTGTTAGTAGGATTCAGGAGGACCACAGACTTGGAAGCTGAGAAAAAATTATGTAAGGGAAGGGAAGAAGACACTAGAAGATAAAAAACAAAGTCTTTGATAGCAGTTTAATCGTTCATAAAAAGAATGAAAATGGCATGTTTTCAAAATATTATATGCTATTTGATACCATTTTGTCTGACTGTGCATTTTCGTTTAGGTATTAGTATTACTTGTTCTAAAATTATTCAAGTTCAATAATGTAATATCATATGACATCTGTTACCTTGAACAAAGTATCGCTGTATGTCCTAGTTAAGGTCCTAGAGGTACATGTTAATCAAGACGCTATTAATGCTTGTTTTTGTTGAAAGTATGCTCATTCGTATAGGTGTATTGAGTAAAAAAATGACGACTTCTTGTATTTAGGTTTTTAATATTTTCAGTGATTAAGTGCTATAATATTTATCTAACCTATAATGCTTTTTCATATTTTGTAGATTACCATTCAATTCTGTTTAAATATAAGATTATTAAGACAAAGTGAAATATGTTTGTTTCTGTAACTTTGGTTAGCATTATAGTCATAATGTTGTTGTTTTTCAAATTCATTTAAAACTTAGATCGAAACTGTCAAAGTAAAGCACCCATTATTTAGGAGACATTGTAAAATATAGTATATTTGGCGTCTTTTTAGATTCCCCTGTGTGCAAACCCGGGTAATTGGCGTTTCAGCTACTTTGTCGGTTAAAATAGGCACATTACTATATTGTCATAGTGTAATTATTCTGTCTCTATATTGTTAGTTTGATTTCACATAAGAATAAGCCCCAGCGGATCACAAGCTGTCAAACTTAATATTGATCAGGAATTTTACCCGTTCAAATTGCATTTATTCAAACAAAAAGGGGGAGCAAATGTTAATTACTGTGTAGTAAAACAAGTGCAGGAATTAAATTCAGGCGGGTGACAGTTTAAAAGCCGCTGTTAATAATATATAACGTCATTTACTATTTAACAAGATATTTAACATCAACTGCATCGTCGACAAAATGTACAATCTTTAATATTTGTGCAATATTGTCTGTTCGTACTTTGTGTTTCAACATTTTTTGACTGTTTACCAGCTGTAAATTCTGTCAAATTCATTTTGCGATACAGGTGAAAATATGCAAATGTCGTAATTTGGCAAAAATTATTAGTTAACAAATTACAATCTTTATGCTTGCTTCAAACTGCCAGCAGTTTCATTTCAAGATGGTAAATGGACATTTTCGTGAAATATACTGAGTTTTTTTATGTTCCGAGAACCATCAACGGAAAATAACGGGTTACTGACCTTTACTTATCTTTGACCGTTATCTCAGTTTCACCTTTTACTCCATGACTCCAACTTGACTTTTACAATCCGGATGAAGTTCAATACAGTGTTATTTCAAGCCCTATAACATGTAGCCAGACAATTCCATCAAGGAGCGAGCCGGGGCAAAGGTTTTTTTTTAAAGAGGGGGGGGGGGCTCTAATGCCGGACGACTAGACACAAAATGATACACCCTGTTTTTTTCCCATACCTTTTTATGTACAAATGACCATTTTTGGTTTCGGTTCTCAAAAAAGGAGCAAGTTATATACTTTTTAAAAGCAATTTCAGGCCTAAACTATTACGATATTTAAACCAATTTTTGTGACAACAACAGAAAAATGTAGCAACTGAGTGTAAACTATGTCATTTCAAATTGACCTGTACTTTTCTTGATTTTTTTTTTTGGGGGGGGCAAGAGAGGGGACAATGTATCTTTCAAAGAGGGCAATTCCCCCACCTTTTTGCCACCCTTCTGGCTATGCCACTGACTTTTGCAAATGTTTGAAAAATTGAAAAAAAAAATGATATTAAAAGGTTCTATATCCTAATGTATTATGTTCAATCAACTGTCGACGTTTCGACAAATCCTGTTGTCTTTCTCAACACTTACATTGAAGTGACAATTCCGATGCTAGTTGTTGGTTTCCTGCAGACGCTGTTGCCACATCTTTTGACATCCTGTTACCTTGGAATTAACACATCATCAAAAATAAGTTGATACTACCCTTTGTCTCGGTTCATGAAGTGGAACAAATTGCAAATCACAGTACAAACAAGATTTTCACGAAAGCAGACAGTCAATGTCATAGGCACTGAACAGGACAGATATAAGAGATATTTTAGGTAAAGGAGGCTAAAAAAATTACGAACCACCTTATAGAACACGCGTGTTTAAAAACATTTTACGTGTTGTTTTTACGCAATTTTACAGTTTAGTTTTCTGATCGCTGGATAATTATTAGACTGCGCAAAATAAATATGGACAGGTAGTCTGATCATGTAACATACGACGAGAAGGTGCATCCTTAAAAAGGATGGTTAAAAGTGTATATATTGCATTTTGGAAACTACACACATTCTCACTTTTTATCTCGTTCTATGCTAAATCATATCTGGAAATACAACCTATTATGTATTATTGGCAGTGCAATTACCATTTTCATGTTTCGGAACCTAAAGAATTCATCTAAAGAGCGTTTCCCTTCCCCCAATTAGTTGACATGTTTGTAAAATACAGCACGCGGTAATCGTTTTGGTATCTGCACATTCTCGATCAAATTTATGTTTTTTCGTTTGGCCTCCTTGATAAGCCAACATGGTTTATTTTAGATATTCTCAAGATATGGTGTCTAGCTAAGCAAATAACTCTCATTTAAAGCAACATTTGTGCACTTAATGATACAAGACACCAACATTAGTACACACTTTTCACATTACTCAAAAATAACGTAAGCCAAAATTAATTCTGATATGCCCGTCATTATTGTTGTGATTGGTTAAATTTCTGCAACTATTTTGATTATATTTAAAGGCTACCGTATTTTTATTCCTAAACTGACGAGTTGAACATGTTATTTCTAATTAATTTGCTGTCACAGGCTTAATTCATTGTTCATTTAAATGACTTAAAAGACTTTAAATCTGATGATCTCCTGTAATTTTTCAGATTTTGACATCGAAATAATCACCGAGCAATATTAATAAACTCTCCAACTCCGGGGTGCGAACAGAAATTGGAGATCTGAGTCCCGGTGACCTAAATGTTGTACATTAGGGTCAATGAATTCGACATTATCGTAATCTACGATAAACTGAAGTGTACCTTTGTTCACTTATTTCAAACCGCTACATTTAGGTCTCGGTTGTTGTTTGAATATGTTTTATGTCCTAGAGGCAAGAAATCTCAAAAAAGAAACAGATATTCGATTGATTTTGTTTAAAGTATCCTCACAGGTGTTATTGGACATTGGATTGACCATTTTGTATAAATACATACATACAGAAATAGATAGAATTATTTGTTTTGGGCTATTAACCGTATAGACAGAAATTGAGCAGGTGCAATTGTACCTCTATCACCTTCAGTTGGCAAAGGCATCATGTGGGATAGGTTTTAAACCATTCCTGAATTTTTGGTCAATTTTTGATCATTGGTTTTTAAGATACAGCCCATTATTAAAATATTGCTTCAAAGTGGCTTGTCCACGATTGCTTCTCTCCACTTCTGACTTAAACCCTTAAATGGATTACACAACATTAATGTGTAATCAATTTAAGTACTCTAACCTGCACATACTGCACTGCATGTTGTGTTACGGGCGTTCCTAGTTTAAATTGAATGCGTTTTCAAGGCATTTTCCTAGTAGATCTTTCAATGTAATCTCGTCACTTTACAGTACCTAAGGACCTGAAATCTATCTGACAACGATTGAGTGACTAAGTCCAACAACTCTGTTGGAAAAAATTTACCGAAGAAGACAAAACAAACAAACAAAAATATCAAAATTACGTGAGCTGGAGTTCAGAGGCCTCTTGTATGAACCTGTAATCTGAACTGAACCATTACGTTGCTGTAACTGGGGCTCCATTATCT
>JXSR01S038846.1:46189-59835 GCA_000969725.1 Ophiothrix spiculata
AGTCACTGTAGTGAGTCATGTGACTCAGATGTGATAAGTCAAATGACTCCGATCAAGTCCAGTTGAATCAGAAGACTCAATTTCATTACCTTAAAGGGGCATTGGACAACATTTTGAAATTTTGTTTGTGGATGATTTACACTTCCTATGTTAGAAAATAACAGGCAATTGCCAGATATCGGGAAAATTTTCAAAAAACCTTCAAAAACCTTCAAAAAAGTCAAGCATTTGAATTTTATTTCATTTGTTGATTTTGGGTATGAGGCTATTCTCTAAACGTATTTATTAATGAGAAAGAGCCAAAGATTTGTTTGTAAAACATTCCTTTCACATGATAGATTGTAGAAAACCCAAAGGAAATTTTAATTTTTCATTAGATCTCCTGAAAAGGCCATTTTTAGAAATTCAACTAAAGAGGGCAGTATTTATCGTTGTCGACAACGATAATTAAAAATAAGAGAATATCTAAATATTTTGATATAAAGGGTTTGAATTTGACAATGAAACTTTGCATGCTCTCATTAATACCACTAATACTTCAAATGATGCAAAAATCTCAAAATGTTTTGGAAAAAGTTTGGGGATGATGCTGAACTTGTCCAATGCCCCTTTAATGAGTCATCAGTTTTGTCTCTGTAGTGACTCACTTGCTTGTGTAAAATGAGTCAAAAGACTCAGATTAAAGATATTGCAGGTCATTTGACTCACTCATTATTGACTTATTCGAGTGACGTCCTCTTTGTGCACAGACATGGAGGATGATATCCGAAAGGTGTTTGTGACTGTAGACACAATATTGCCCATTATCAATATAGTAGACACTTATTCCGAGTCAAATTCAAAGTTAAACAGGTTAAGCTTAGGCTAAGCTTACTGCCGCAGTATAACAACAATGGACTAAATGATCCAATATTGTAAGCTAACTACATATAAAATCACTGCTTGATGTAGTAATTTATACTTGTAGCTTGATGTCAGCTCCAGAAGTTCTACATATTACTTATGACAGTTTTAAATGCCAAAAGGTGCTCACAGAAATGACAATTTTGTGTCATCAACCACTAACAAACGCTTTCGTCACCAACCATGCATGTTCGAGGAAATGACCGACCCACAGCCTCGTTTTCAAATTTCGTAATTGACTCAGTAATTTATGTAAATGAGTCAAAAGTCGTTATTGACTCAAAATTCTCCAACAAGTGAGTCAATATGGTATCATCATACTGAGACATCTGAAATTTTACTCACTATTGGAGCATCTGTGAGTCAATTATGATTCACGTAGTGTCATAACTGAGTCAATCTGTACATGACTCACGTAAAATAAGGAAAAACGAGTCAATTGACTCAGTAAATATTTTGTGTGTATCTTGACAACGTTAAATATTATACTTGGTTTCACAGTACATTTTCCACTTTTTTCTTGATATCCAAACAATTTTCCTTCCCCTATGTTGAAAGTCTGAAAATACCAACCCCTTGATGTCCCTCATAATATTAACATGATACAAGATTCAGTTTAATTTTAGCCTTCAATAGATTTCAGTAATTACATTCTACGTTGAATATATATAAATAAAACGGGGCAAAGATCCCGGACCAAAGTACATATGGATCTCTTTTACAAATTTCCTACTATTTTAGATGTTTTCTGACTGATCTATTTGACCCGCACCTCAGTAACCATGCAAAATAGTTTTGTAACGTTGTCGAGGTACAGCGGTTATTATAGTATGATAGAGCCAGGTTACGTTTAGTTTAGGAAGCTCTTCGACATAAGGTGCGCATACGGGGATACCCCGTAATCATTTATTGTGTTTTTTTTAGTGCTTTGAAGCAACACAAGCAATTTTGTTTTGTTTGGAATGAACGTAAATAATGAATAGCGATAAAAGTCGTTGTCAATAACCAAAATATCCATAAGACAACCAGAGAATACCACATTGCCCAGAGGAAACGGCGATGTCGCTTATTGCAGCGGGCACGCTCTATCTAGTAATACAGGCACTCGCTCAATCGAGCGTACCGCTGCATACAACAGTACGCTCGATCGGGCGAGTGGCCCCGACTGCAAAGTAGCATAGAATCTCAAACCAAACTTGCACTTAGAAGCATAAATGTTATGAAAACATTTTAAAATTTAAAAAAAGAAGAAAACAAATGGAAATATAAGTGTCTTTTCGTGTGATTTTGCAAGTGTTTATTTTTCTCGAGTGAGGTCAAATTAGGTCTTTGCGTTTTACCTAAAATCTACGGTTCTGGACTTAGGTAAAATATCCTCTACATGTCAGCGAGATCCCGATAGCGTAGTGGATATACTATTCGCTTTTGATGCGAGAGGTAACAGTTTCGAATCCTGACGGCCCCTTCATTTGTTTTCTTTTTTTTTTTGTTCATTTAAATACAAAGTATTGTTTATTTTTTCAATCATATTAGATTAATATTCCTTCAATAAACTATTTTTACACAAGAATTTCTATAGATAAACATGATAAAATCATTTTCCAATAGCCCGTATTAAAATGATATGCACAGTCAGAGCACATGTCCCCGGTCACATGTAGACTACACGTGGTATGTAAAATAACGACAGATTTGCATGATATAGCCCTAGACCTTCGAAAGGTGTGACTTGTCGTTTACGATGTTCGCTGTGTATATCGGGATAATGTGATGACCGACATCATCTCCCCTCGATTTATTTACTGTTTTAAAAATCTTACAGGTAAGATACATTTTTCAAATTTCATATATATGATGTCTGATATCTCATCTTGAAGTTTGTATAAGCCATTTCACATAAAATTTTGTAAAACACGCTACACGTAAACAGATTTGACCTCATGATTTAAAAGCTTAAAATTGACATTTTTGTTTTAAATGTAATGAAATGAAAATTTTTAATTCTCCTCTGCCAAAAATAGACTTATCTTATTGAAAAACTCTAAATATTTTCATCCACATCTTTATTTTCTATTTACATTAACCCCCTTGTGATTATAGGGGTTTGAAGTCCAAACTATCCGACAGGTCACGTCGAGAAAAAAAATCTAGCGACCGAGTTGTCCTTATATTCACCCAGGATATACCCGGGAAATGAAAATTAAATTGCTCATTAAAAGCTCATTTGCATAGGCCCTACTGACTGATTGTTTTGGTACATGTAAACACCATGATACATGTATAAGTAGACGATTTATATGAATATCGTTTGTGAGAAAATTTGAATTAATTACACTTTCTGGTGTGTCATAACTTACATGATCAGCTCAAACGTTGTATTAAAGAGCTTATTTCCGAATTGTGTTAGATCTGATACGTACATTTCTACTACTTGTTTAATAAGTTAACCTGTATATAATTACAGGTTGTAATGGAAAAAGTATACAGTTAATATACGCTCATTCCACGGAAATGAAACTTTTTTTACTTCACGCAAAAATCAGCTTTTTTAATTGACCATATAAAAGCAGGATTTTCGCTCATACGTTTATTACTTGGTTCGTGAGTTTGGTAAGTATTTCCCAAAAAGAAAGTATGACGTTTTTAATCCGTGCATGAATGAACACATGTTTTAAGGCTGGGTAGACCTTCAAATGGTCTAAACCGTTTTTGTAATGTAATTTTCAAACTAATTGCATAAACTATATAAAAGTTCAATATTTCCCGAATGCAAATTTTAGTTAGGCTTTCCAGACATTTTTGGGGCAAAAAATATGTTGTTTTGGCATTTTTTGCCAAAATCAACATTTTTGGTCAAAAACCGATATCACCTTTATGTTTAGGGTAAAAAACCGCTCCTAAAAATGTATACTTTTATATTGTTAATGCAATTAGTTTGAGAGTCAGAGCACAAAAATCGTTTATGCTAGGTGAAGGTCTACCCCAGCCTTAACTCAAAAATGTCACAAACGTTACAAAAAAGTTAAACCAAAATGTCACAAATGTAACCAAATATTACCAAACAAAATATTGCATTAAAAGAAATCCTGACGATAGAATTCCCTACACCTGTATGAAATTATTTGTAAATATATTACCTATCATCTGTGAAAAGCGCAATACAAAATTCGCTAACATGTCAGAGAAGTTTTACTTTTAAGTCATTTAGAGCAAAAACATATCCGTAACATATACAAATACAACAACAGTTTAATCTATAATAGGCCTACAAAATCATCAACGACGAAAGTTCGTGGTACTTTATGTTTTTCTATAAATGAAATTGAAATTATTTTATAAAAGCGACAGCATTTCGTACAGTTTTACGCATACCTCAAAATCAAAATTACAAAATAATTGAGCAAATTATTCACGTTTGTTATAGGGAATTGAATATAAGGATGCAACAGATAATATGTTATTAAATCGGTGTCACACACGTGTGCTCTAATCTGACAGCTTTGAGATTTAAACCCATGTGTATTAAATGATGAATACAGTTCAGAATAAAGTGTAAAGGATTTTATATATATACATTGATTACGACAAAATGTTATTGTTATTGAAGCACAACTACGATTTGCATTCATCAATATGTGTATTGCAACATCAATCTAATACAATAAACTTACTTACTTACTTTGGTCGACCACAGTCGGAAGCCATGATGAATTTGCGCCACTGCACCCGGTCCAACATCCGTTTTTGTAGCCTCTGTTGTCCAATGCCAGCATCTTGACATAGCAGCTTTAGATAGGTGAGCCTTGGTCTTCCTTGGGTACGTGTTCCTTGAGGTGGATCCCGGAACACCAATCCCGACACAGGTTCATCAGTTCATTACCACGCCTTGCACAATGCGCTGCAAAGTTCAGTCGGCGACATCTGACAACTTCTGATATCTTTGGTAAAGTTAAAGAATTAGGCAATGGGCTTATTACAATTCCATAGGTAACATTAATATTGTCTAAACTGTAAACTTGTTTAAATTTTGAAAAGAAAAGAACCGTATTATATGATGTTTAAACTTAACCGTATTATATGATGTTTAAACTTAAAGGACATGTTTAATTCATAATTTTCTTTATTTATTAGCATAACTTCACAATACAAATATTTCAATATTTTGAATTGGTTGTCATTTTTGCTCAAAATCAGATTCCGACATAATTGGCGGACCTGAAGTTATTTATTACGGCATAATTTCGTAACAGCTTATCAAAATTGCATGCTTTTGGTATCTATAGAAAGAAGAGATGATATCCTATTATAAATCAACAGAACTTTGGGCCTGACTGAGTTCAAATGGGGGCTGGACGAGGGTTAAAATGACATCAAACGAACATGCTTACGACTTTGTTGAATTTTGAAAAAAATGAAAAAAAATACGTTTCTGACGTAGGTATCTATTGTTAATAACTCACAAAATAATAATGTTGTGATATTGAAATTTTGCAAACATCTAGCAGAGGTAAGTTAATCGAAAATGACAGCCTGTCATAGTAATCCTCTGTGGCTTATTCTTGTGAGAAATCTAAATAAAAAAGATACAAACTTATTACAGTATAACATCATGATACAGTAATGTGCATCTATCTAAACAATAAAATGACCGTAAAAGGTAAAATCTGTCGACGCAAAAGCAAATGTATATTTCATAATACAATAAGCAGTATTACAAAACATATTAAACATCTGTTATTGTGTCGACGACGCAGTTGATGCTAAATATTTTGCAAAAATGCTAGGTTTTTTTTTCGATGTGGCTTTTAAACTATTGACCCCCAAAATGTTATATCTTAATTTGTTACACTTAACAGCAAAGTGTATGGAATATGATCCTCTGATGTTTATTCTTGTGAGAAATCAAACTACACATGTGGTTAACATGCAATCACACTGTGATAACATACAGTTATGCGTCCTTTTGTAACCAATAAAATACATGAAAAGCAATTTAACCTAGTTTGCAATAGCGAATCAAATTAGGAAACAGTGATATAACAAAATATGCAAGAAGTGCTAAATTACGAGCGCTTAACTCTGTAAACTTCGTGTAAAATGTTTTGGATATGTTATTAGTTGATGACATGCACATGATTATAATATACTTGTAATCAATGTTATAAAAATAAAAATAAAATATTATTAATTGAAAGTCTCATTAGTCACAGCTGGAAATGAATTTACAAATACCGCAGTTTGTACATGTATTCGCTACAGAGCTGGGTTTTCAATATGGATATTCAATAAATATGTTTTGAACTTTATTACCGTCCTCCTTGGTTTTCTTTCCTGTTAATGAATTATTAAATAATGCATTTGAATTTTGCTTCAGATCTGTTTTAATATGGACTTTATGTTATATGTTTAAACCAGTAAAATAGGATGTAATACTACACTAATGGCAAGGGATATTATGGTAAGTCCCATTTTCATTCGTGTTGCTTTATATAATATAGCATATCATGATTGACACTCTGATGTACTACTTTTTATACATAAGAATCTATCCGTGCCTGCAGTATTTCTCCTTATTCTTGTTCACATCTTTGTATCATGTTTCCCGAATCGACACAGTTTTGTTACAACAGTTTGAAGTATACTCTCTACTTACTTGATTTAATGTATTTTATATGTATAAATTCCATTACAATTTAATCGTTTAATGAAATTTCATTTGCATAGACAGGATTTCTGAATTTCGAATTCACATAAATGTTATTTCCCTAGAATGCTTATACCTTGTTTTATCGAAATTAATTTTCTCTAAGGGGAGTCTTTAAAACTCAACCGGTGGTTGTCTGCCGGTTCCGGGAGGTCCTGGACGATTGACTATTGTTTATTCAGGTTGAACCGCCAAGAAACGCCCAAAACTGGTAGGCAACCACCGGTTGAGATCAAAAGCGGTGCCTAACATGGTTTATCAAACATTTAACACCCTGATAAACTGATTCTCGAATTTTCAATAAACCCTTTGTTTAATAGTTGAAATTTACCTTTTGTCCATTTTATCTGAGTTACTAGACTAAATCTTGGGAGGCTTCGTGTGGCCTAGCAAAAAAATTGACTCCAAATCAGTAGTCGTGGGTAAAAATTTGGAAGTATTTTAATCTATTAAGGTAGATAACTGATTTGTCATTGGCTGCAATTTAATCAAGTTTTAGGCAAAATGGTAAATAGCATTCGGCCTTAATCTTTTATATCAAGTTGACTCTTACGTTTTCCGTCAAGTTATAAATATGTTCTAGGTAACCTCCCTTTTCATATGATGATATGGATCTTGATGTTTGGTACTTTATCTGTTGGGTTTACATACTTCATATATGTACAAGTGTAATACAATATCCGATTGTAAAAGCAAATCAGTTACCTTTGGAAACAGAACAGTTTAATCCATAATAACCCTCTAAAATAATCAAACACAAAAGCTCTTGATCCTTTGGGTTTGCTGTAAATGAAATTTAAAACTGTTTGTAAAATGACAGCATTACATGCAGTTTTTAGCATATCTTTAAATTATAAAATAGCTGAAAAGCAAATTATTCAAATTTTGCAATGGGGAATTGAACATAATGATGCAGCGGAAAATACAAAATATAAAATTGGTGTCACACTCGTGTTCTGATCTGACATATTTTCGATAGATCCATGTATATTAAATAATGAATACAGTTCAGAATAATTCTTTATATTATATATTAATTAGATATAAAGAAATTTTATTAAAATTGACGCACAACTTCGATTTTCATTCATGTTGTGTATCAAACTAAAACAATAAGTATATAATATTACAAAAGATAAATGATTGACCTTTTTGACGATGCTGTTGATGTCAAATGTATTTTTTGATAACAAATAACTTATTTTCCGATATGAGTTTGAAACTGTCGCACCTCTAAATTTCATTGCTGCACTTATTACATCGATCAGTCTTGAACTTGAGCAAAAAACATATTTTATTTTCCCTTTTTGTTTTAATAATTTAAATCTGAACGCGTCACAACGTGGGATGCCTGATCAGCAGTATAAGGTAATCGAAATAACAGCCTGTCAAAGTGATCCTCTGTGGTTTATTCTTGAGAGAAATCAAACTCAAAATAATGATACAAAGTTATTACACTATAACAATATACAGTAATGTGCCTCTATCTAAACAATACAATATCTGTAAAAGCCAATTATCCCGGTTTGCACTAGGGAATCTTTGATGACGCAAATATAATAGTACTGTATTTACAGTGAGTTCTAATGACAGGGGTTTCCTTTGTCACTAAGATAAAGGCGCCAGGTGTTTTTATGTTGAATACACCTTATTAAAGTACTTGATACTTAAAAACCCTAAATGCTCACCAAAGTTCTTAATGCAAACATCAGACCCTATTTGTGATGGCTCACCCCGAAATGGGGGACTTTGGAGATGATATCAATTTTGATTTTATCATTTCATCTGTTACAACATTTTCTAAGCTTTTTCCTTGAATGGTTCGAAATATATTGTATGAATTAAAGTGTTAGTGTTAGCCGGTTTCAGGAAGACCACAGACTTGGAAACTCGAAACAATGCGACATTCAGAGCATATTATGTTTTTTGTGAGGGAAGGGAAGAAGACACCAGAAGATACAAAACAACTTCAGCAGTTTCTAAAAAAAAACTGGAAAGAGAATGGCATGTTTCCAAAGTATTACATGTTATTTGAAATCATTTTGTCATCTCTGTGCATTTTCGTTTAGGTATGAGTATCGCTTGTTCTAAAATAATTCAAGTTCAACTATAATGTTATATTGTATATGGTGGCATTTCATGAGATGGGTCAAAAATGTGTTACATGGTCATAATGGTCAAAAAAACAATTGTTTGATATGATGTTAATATTATTGATCTTTTTCAATTTAAGTAACCTTTTAGCCAAATATCACTTTTGTTTTGGCATAATGAGCTAATTAATGGTTAATTACTCTATAGACGGCAATGCAAACTGTAATTTTCAAACGCGTTTTTCTCAAAATTGCCTGTTTTTACTAAAGCAAGTCATAAATTGGAATGATTAATGGTAAACAGTTCATTTTTTCAGGATATGTTCTAAACACTTTAATAGTTACTTTGATGCATTAAACTTGAAGCAGACCCCTTAGGGTCTTGGTGTTGATGAGCTTCACTTAATTAGAGGGGGCTATACAAGGGGGGGGGGGGGGGGGTAAATGGTGATGTTTCAAATCATTCTGCCCTAATTCTTATTTGATGCAGCTTGATCCCCTGAACATTTTGACACCAAATTTGTCAAAATCGGACAAAAAAGAGAAGGTGCTGCCCAAAAAAGTGATTGAGGGGGAAGTGGGTCTGAGGAAGGTCTAAAAATGATAAATTTGCCAATTACTGTAATTATATACCGAATTTTAGCCATGTTGGTGACTATCTGTATGCATTTGAGGTCACAAAATCCATTTGTGAATGTTCCAGCAGTGTCAAACCTTCCAAAATGGCGATATTGTCTCAATTTGGGTATCTACCGCATCCGTAGGCACCGCATCCTTAGGCACCACCACCCTTGTACTGCCAAGTTCAAACCATTGTCTCTCTTAAATTATGTAACCCATGAACGCCAAATTACTGTCACAAATAGCAGAAAGTGTGAGCTTTCAAATGAGACATTAAACAAGTCAATAAGCCAAGAAATAGTGAATTTACATCAAATTAAGTCCGAGAACCCACGAAAAAATGTAACAACACCACCTTTTTAGCATACCTACCTAATGACATGCCATCATATGGCATCAGTATGTCCTAGTTAAGGTCATTGAGGTATTTATTAATCAGAACGCTATAAATGTTTGTTTTTGTTGAAAGTATGCTCATTCATGTAGGTGATGATATGAGTACAAAATGATGGCTTCTTATATTCAGGTTTTTCAATACAAAGTGTTATAATACTTATCTAGTCTAAAATGCTATTTCATATTTGATAGGTTGCCATTGAATTCTTTGATAAGATTATTAAGGCACAGTGAAACATGTTTGTTTCTGTAAGTTGGGTTAGCATAATATTCATTATGTTCAAACCTGGTTCTTGTATCGAAACTGTCAAAGTAAAGCAGCCATTATTAAGGAGTTATTGTATATTATATCATATTTGACGTCAGTTTAGATTCCTATGTGTGCAAACCCGGGTAATTGGCGTTTCAGCTACTTTGTTGGTTAGAAATAGACACATTACTGTATGTTGTCATAGTGTTATTACTCTGTCTCTATATCGTTAGTTTTATTTCACATACGAATAAGTCCTAGCGGATCATAAGCTGTCAAACTAATATTGATCAGTAATTTTACGCGTAAAAATTTCATTTATTCAAACAAAAGGGGGAAGCAAATGTTAATTACTGTGTAGTTACAAAAGTGCAGGAATTGAAATTAGACGGGTGACAGCTTTAAATAAATACGTCATTTGCTATTCAACAAGATATTAACATCACCTGCATCGTCGACAAAATGTACAATCTTTAACATTTATGCGGTACTTTGGGTTGCAAATAATGTTGACTGTTTACCTCTTACAAGCCGTAAATGCTACCAAATTAATTTTGCTATGCAGGAAAAAAATATGCAAATTGAATAATTTGGTAAAATTTATTAGTTTACAAATTAATTATAAATCTTTATGCTCGCTTCAAACTGCCTACAAAGTTTCACTTCAAGATTATATATGGAAATGTATGTGAAATATACTGAGCTATTCCGAGAACCATAACGGCTAAATGTCCTTTAAACGCGTTGCACCTTTCACTCCATGACTCTAACTTGACTTTTAAAAGTCTTTTGAAATCCGGACGAAGTTCAACAAAGTGTCATTTCAAGCCTTATGATAACATGGACTTTTGGAAGTGGCGTAGCCAGACAATTCCATCAAGGGGGCGAGGCAGTGCAAATGTTTTTAAAAATGTTTTAACCAAATTTATGAAAACAACGGGGAAATGTAGTAATTGAGTGTAAACTGTGTAGTTTCTATTTGACCTGTACTTTTCTTGATTTTTTTTCAGGGGAGGGGCAAGAAGATGGGACAATGCATCTTTCAAAGGGGGCTTTTGCCCTTTGCAACTTTCTGGCTACGCCATTGGCTTTTGCAAATACAACTGAAAGAATCAAGGAAAGTTATGGAGATTTTTTTTCCAAAAAAACCCTATGTTTTGCGAATTGTAAATTTGCAATCAGAGAAATTGTTTAACTTAAACATTCAATTACAACTGAATACACTCAAGCTAAAACCCTCTTTTTCTAAAGTTAAAACGTAATACAATTTAAGTTTTATTGATTGACTGTGCCAATAAAGGGAGGAAGAAATAACGATTTTTGTTACGCTTGAATAGCTTTACAATGACAAATACAAATAATATAAGGTATTACGTGCCTAAGGGAAACCCACCTGGATACTTTACATTTGACATTGCTAATGACAACCGGAAGATAGTAATATGGATAGGTATTATGGGTAACAATTCAATATTAGGACCGGTATTTGTCGACGGAAACCTCAACGCAGGGAAGTTTGGTGAAGTTTGTTGACATTTTCAACAGAACTGAAGTTCCTCAACTTGTCCACCAATATGGTGTCCTGCTCCATTATCTTATCCTTTACTCGCTATATTGAGTTATATGGTGAAACATAACATATTATGGTTTCAACAAAACCTGTTGTCTTTCTCAACACTTGGATTGAAGTGTCAATTCCGATGCTAGTTGATGGTTTCCTGCAGACGGTGTTTGCAGATCTTTTGACATCCGGTTTCCTTGCAATTAGCACATCATCTGAAAACAGTACAAACAAGATCTTCACGAAAGCAGTCGCTTTCAACTGACCATGTTGCTATGATCAGTCAAGATCGTAGGCACTGAACAGGACAGATATAAGAGATATTTAAGGTAAAGGAGGCCATACACCTTAGGAAGAAAGGAAGAAGGGGGAACCACCATATACAACACGTGTATCATGTTTAAAAAGTGTAACATTTTACGTGTTCTCACAAATTTACAGTTTAGTTTTCATTATGCAGCAACTACTGGTATTATATTTTTAGCAGTGCAATTACCATTTTTAAGTTGTATTTTCAAAAGCCAATGGCGTAGCCAGAAAGTGGCAAAGGGCAAAAGTCCCCTTTGAAAGATGCATTGTCCCCTCCTCTTGGCCCTCCCCTGAAAAAAAAAGTAATAATACAACCATGTTTTGGAACCTAAAGATTGATTTATAGAGCGTTTTCCCGCCCCAATCCCCCAATTATTTGACATGCTTGTGAAAATACAGCACGTGGTATTTTTTTTTTGTGTGTATCTGCACATTCTTGATCAAATATATGCATTCTTTTGGTCTACTGATTCTTGATAAGCCGACAGGATTTATTTTAGATTTATATTCTCAATATCTGGTGTCTAGCTATACAAATAACTCTCATTTTAAGCAACATTTGTAATATATGATACAAACACTAAAATTGGTACAAACTTTTCCCTTTACTCAACAATAACGTTAGCCAAAATTAATTCTAAGATACCCGTCATTATTGTTGTGATTGATTAAATTTCTGCAACTATTTTGAATATATTTAAAGGCTACTTTTATTCCTAAACTGACGAGTTGAACTTGTAATTTCTAGATAATTCGCTGTCACAGGCTTATTTAATGTTCTTTTAAATGACTAAACATGTTAAAAGGCTTTATATCTGAGGATCTCATGTAATTCTTCAGATTTTGACATCGAAATAATCACCGAGCAATATTAATAAACTCTTCAACTCCGGGTGCGAACAGAAATTGGAGATCTGAGTCTCAGTGACGTAAATGTTGTACATTAGGGTCAATAAATTCGACTGACGACATTAAGGAGTAATCTACGATCAACTGAAGTGTACTTTTGTTCACTTATTTCAAACCGCTACATTTAGTTTCGGTTGTTGTTTGAATATGTTTTATGTCCTAGAGGCAAGAAATCTCAAAAAAGTAACAGATATTCGATTGATTTTGTTTAAAGTATCCTCACAGGTGATATTGGACATTGGATTGACCATTTTGTATAAAAACATACATACAGAAATAGAACGAGTCATTTGTTTTGGGCTATTAAAGGTATAGACAGAAATTGAGCAGGTGTTTGCCTTCAGATATAACCATTATGTTTGTTTAAAAGCCACACATTGCTTTACAGAATACAGTTAAAATACATTAACTAATGTGACATTTAACTGTCATTTCAATCTTGACCAGAAATACACAGAGAACAATGTCAATTTTAGATTGACTTTTAATCATGTGTTCAGGTGTTAATAATGTGTTCAGTTGTTTTATAGTTGTTTTCCTTTAGTTGTATTTTATTGCTTGATAGGTGAATTTTCCACTTTATTCATACAGGCTATCAATCACTTTCTTATCAATCAGAACCAGATTCCTGAAAACGATCAAAAGTGTGTAACATGTACAGTTGCAAGTCGACTGCAGATGGAAATCCAGGCCGTAAATGTAAAATCCAAGAGCTAAGGTGGTCATTTATTGACCATTAGACAATGTATTAAATGGCCCGATGCAAACTATGATATAATTATTCTTACTCAAATGTACCATTTTGTCAAAAGATGATGATAAATTCTTTAATGCTAATGCCACATATAGAAAAAGAGCTCCGGTCGAGTATGCACGAGTCAGCAGAGTTAAAGGTTGTAA
>JXSR01S038848.1:4706-24648 GCA_000969725.1 Ophiothrix spiculata
CCCCTGGCTCGAAAAATCGGGACGCTGGCGGGACAAAAATTAAAATATCAGGACGATAGTTTACTACTTTTACCGTCCCGATGTTTCTGTCCCGCCAATTTTTAGTCCAAATAAGACAATTTTAGCACAAATATCAAGGTTTTATATAGATTTTTGGCTGAAAATAGCAAAATTTTCGCGCGCTACGCGCGTAATACAAACGAATTTACGGTATATACATCAGGACGAAACATGAATTTCGGGACGGTAAATGTGTTTGCCCCCCTTGGCTTACATACCTTCGTACCGGGCCCTGCCTACGGCCGCTCGACTGTTCATGCGGTATCGCCGCCCGGCCTGCGGCACCCGGCCACCCCTCTAGCTACGCCACTTCATATAACTATAAATTTCTGTTTACTTCATTTTCAGAACAGCCGACCGAGAACGCTACCACCGACATTGAATCTGAACATTAAGAACTTACAGCTGTAGTATTATAATACTCTTTAAGGAATAAATCCCGGAATAAATTCTTGGTACAACTTAGCAAATAGATACGACTTTGATGGTAAATTATTACAATTCTTTCAATGATGCTACCCTCTATCACAAAAACACGTCTGTTGCAAGGATGCACTTCAAAGCTACTAAGCCGCAACAAATACTTGCTATCAAATTGCTACTTGGTTTGGATACTTCTCGCCGTAGTGGCTCTAAGCAAATGTAGTGGTATTACCAGTAACAGTAGTGTAGACGAATTCGATGTATCATATTCTTCTTCCAACGAATCCGATTATTATCATAGCTTTTCGTCACATTTTGACTCGCAGGCGAGTGAGCTAATAGACGATTATAATGATAACGTCACTTCTGCGACCGACACGGATCAATTTTCAACGTCTGGTTATCCTGCTTACATCAATGGATATACAAATTTCGCATACATGTTATTGACTTTGCTGTTTCTGTCAGCAGCATTGGCGTAAGAGGAAAATTTTTCCAAAGGCAACGTCGTATTTTTCCTGTTTTTCCGGCGCGTAATTGTTTTTTACGGTATAGAATTATTTTGTTTAGTAGAACAAAATATTTTAATTTTTGTCGATTTTGAAAACTAGCTATAAAGAAAGAAAGGTTCATTGGTTTCCGTTTCCCGCTAGATTTTTCAATTATACCTTCTCTTTCTTTCTCATTTACTCTTATTTTAGCCTCTATTACCGGTATAGGTTGGGAAATATTTCCCGCTGACAAGCTCCAGGTTGGGCAGTCTGACCCACCTGTCCCAGTGAGTATACTCTGTAAATTTTGAAGTATGCAACATGCAGCCGATTAACACAAATAAACCAATATGACCATAGGGGGAAGTAAATTGGTCCGTATTTCTTGAATCATTAACAACAACGTACACTTATATGCTGAACATTTAAATGCTGAATATTTAAATGAATTGATTATCAATGTTTAGCCATGTGTTAGCAACAAACTTATCCAAAAATAATAAAAAAAAATCATGAAAAATTCACGCAAAAATAATAATACGCAGTGATTTGGTCTTAATCAATCCTAATCAATCATTTCTAGTCTCTTACACAATACATAACCACCCATTCACAATGTTATAAAATACAAGGGATATGCTATGGATCTTGTAACAGAGTCTGATTGCTTGTTGCATACTTCCAAGGTTTATAGACTAATATCTTTTATGCCATTGGTCAGTCACACTAGTCAGATGAGTAATAAAGATACCTGTTTGTCAGTCGTCTTCACAGGCATGAGAATTAAATTCCACGAAAAAGCAGGAAAATTGTGAAAAAACACACACAGGAAAACAAGCTAAAAATATATGGAAACAGAGATATTTGACCTAAAAAACTGTAATTCCTTTTATAAACAGGAAAATTCTCCTGCCTGACTGGGCAAAACAAGAGGAGACATTAAAACCATTGTCTATCATTGCAATCTGGAAACAGTGTAGTGCTTTATGAATTACATTTGGCTCTTAAAAATGCACTAACATATTTTTATGTATCACAAATAATGCCTAAAATTTTGAAAAAAAAGTTCAATATCTCTACGAACTACAATTCAAGGTGTTTTGCTTACTAATAAGCAATTTTTATGGACATACTGTTGACATGAGCATGAAACCCCAATTCAAGTCTAATATTGTCAGAATAAACTTTCCATAGTCAAAGATAAACTTGTTCCAAATATTTATCTTGTTTGAAAGTATTGATGTGAAAAGTTCTCACAGAGTTAAACTTCCCATAGTCAAAGGTAAACTTGTTTCAAATATTTCTTTTGTTTCAAAGTATTGATGTGAAAAGTTCTCACAGAGGTGGACTAGCAGTCATTGTTCTGTAAACATTGCTGGTCCATACGGTAAAATTGAACGAAAGGCTTCATATAAGGCTTCATATTCGGTTTTTCCGTAACCTGACCTACTTCGATCTGACATAGTCTTATCAGACACAGTTTTTATTTGATGAAGGCTATGAAACCATTTTTAAATTTATGGTAACATGATAGTGGGGTTTCCAGTACCAATTGGTGTTATAAGTAATAATCTATCTTGCCTTTTCAGTTTTATTATTCAGGCTCTTTGTATTTTTCATACGAAAAAGTATTAGCCTTGTAATCAGTATTCACTGCACCTCACGATCAATTGGTTGATCCTATCGTCCTATTTGATTTCTCCATAGCTAAAAGATGTTACCTTCAGTCAAAATTGCAAGTGCGGAACCAGGAAATCTTTGCACAGCTGATTTTATTTACAATTTACAAAATTGACCATAATTTTCGTTTCGGTTATCGTACGACTGTAATTTTTTCTGTTATGGAAAGATAATGGTCTCTATTACTTATAATTAAAAACAAATTTAGAGAATGTGTCATACTTTTTGAAATGGAGTCACTTTAATCATTGTAAACTTCTTTTTGATACACCCTGTTTAATAGCTGAACAAAAAGAACCACACACGATATACCGTAGAGTGTCAGTATCTTATGGCGCCACACCACAGCTTCCCATTGACTTACTGTACAAAATGGCTTCCTAAAAACACCCGAAAACTCTATAATATAGCAACTGGTTGCTTCAACACTGCCTTTTCTCAATTGATTATGATCTCTTCTAACACAAAATGATGATAAAAGTAGACCATCAAGGCAAAATTTCCAAGATACTGGATGCTGAAGTAATAACGCCCCCTATCACTGACAGCCGAAATTTGTATTACTAGAATCAGATACAAATTAAGGAAAACCCTTTGTAATTTACCAAAGTAATCTAGAGATCAAAAATGGCATCAGAGCATAAACCTAACTCTATCATTAGAACAAAATATCGACCAAACATATTGTCCTTCCATACGATTTGATGTCTTCAATTTGGAGAGGACAGTCAATTTTGCCGATTTTAGAAATGCCAGATTGGGAGCTCTAGTTATTTAGTGTAGTGCACCCTTATGGCACGTTTTTCAAGTTTCTGTTTCGCTTCTTCGTGACAATGTGGCCGATAAATTGTGGCAATTATCATCAGTTCTGATTTCAGAAGAATAGAACTTACATTTTAGCATCTGTTTAGCCAACCATATTTGTTTTTTTTTGGTAAATGCCACCATATGGCCACATAAAAAAATTAAGTTGTTTCTTGTCCGAAGAATTATAAAAATGTGAGGAGGGAGGGAGGTTTTTTTTTTTTAAGGTTGAGCCTGGGCGATCCAGGATTACCCTTGGTAGATGTTGACTGCACATTCAGTTGCTGTCTTTTAACTCTATGTGATATGGATAGATGTTGGTTTGATGACAGTTTCAACATTAAAAAAATCAAACATTTAAAGAATCCTTTAAAAAGGAAAGCAGAGTCTTAATATTTAGATGATTTAGCTCAATTTTCAACATTTTTTTTTTTTGGAAATAAAAAATGGTGCGGCACCAAAAAGTGAGGAGGGAGTAACAGACGAGAAATAACTTTATTTTTTTATGCGGCCTATACTGGCACTCTACGGATACTGGCCTGAAGGCATATCTTATAAAATTTGAAACACATACACTTGAATATGAGTTGCTTTAAGCATGAATTCAATAAGACATTGATTTTTCTTATATTTCAATTTACAAAATATATACAATATAATTATATAAAGCTATATTTTTCATATTTCATAATTTAAATCATATTGATTATTATCAGTCCAATATACTACAAGTATTGTTAAGCTTCTCAGTTTTTATGCTTGATCTTTTCTCTTTTAAAATAAATTGACTAAAAATGTGCAAGCAAATAGCGAGAACAAATTACTGATTTTCAAGCCTTTTTCAGGTTATTTGGCAAAAGAATCACTTACAAAGGTCAAACTGACTACCGGATTAATAAACTGACCTTACCCTGGAAAACCCTCCACCAACAAAACATTTAACTTTACAGTAAATGACATGATTTCTCTTGACAATCAATTCCATTTGGAATTCTAATAATGCTTTGATAGATGCAAATACAGTAAAACTTTTTATCATAGTTTATCCACTCTTCATATTTAACCACTAGCAAATCTGGGGCCAATTTCACTAACATTTAGCGATGGTCGCTAACCCCGTTATGATCGCTAACTCCAAAAATGATCGCTAAATATCTTGTGTTATTAACAATTTAGCGATCATTTTTTGAGTTTAGCGATCAAAACAGGGTTAGCGACCATCGCTAAATGTTAGTGAAATCGGGCCCTGAATGCCCATCGCCTTTTTGATGAGCTATTTTATACCAGCGTGTCATATATGTTTCAATGCTATCCTGATGGTCAGAAAATATAGGATGATTTGTCCATTTGAAGGGAGGGTATTGATTAATTTCAAGAGCTATCTGAGTATCAACAGTTGATACCAACAGTTGAATTAAAGAAGTGAATACAGCCTTATCTCACATGTCAATACACTGAAGATCTCTGCACACACATTAACCCTAATCACTTGGCAATGGCAGCTCCATTTTACATGGATTTTCGAAATCTGAGTTGTCCTTAAAGGTAGGTATTCCGATCTGGTGAAAAATTTGACATACACTCTATTCATATTTGAATGAAGGGTCATCACCTACATAAAGCAATTGTAAAGTTTCATTTGCATACCTTGAGCCAAATTAATCAGACTAAAATGTGTCTTTAATTCGCCCATAGAAACATACATTACACGTATACTTCCCTTAAACTTTTGAACTGTTGATTTTGACATTTCACCGGTAATAAATTATCCAGTATTTAGTCAACAACCCACTAAGTTACCATTTTTATGCCTTGAAGGTCAGGAATATGCCTTGAAGGTATAATTGTGTCCTTCACAACCCTCAGGTAGACCACATAGTAGTGGATGGGCTAAATATTGGATGATTTATTACCATGCAGTGAAATGTCAAAATCAGTGGTACAAAAGTTTAAGGCAAGTAACGTGTAATGTAGAATATTTATTTTTCTTAACAAAATATTCAAGTAATTCAGCACTTTTTTGGACATATCTCTTCTATGAGAAAAGTATGAGCTTTCATGTGGTATCAAAATCTCCAATTCGATTTTGTGAGTGAAAGTGATCGGAATACACACCTTTAAGGGTACGAGGAATCCATATGCTCAGGAAAATGTGAATCCTAACTATTTTTCAATCATGAAAAGATAAATAGTTTCCACTGCCTTTGCGGGGACTCATACCATGGATTATGGCGGGGGTTAGTCATGCATTACGAAGCGAGAGATCTACCGCTGAGCTATCAAGGTATAGCGTTGAGATTGTGAACTAAAATCTAAAACATAAACATTAGAATGCCGTATTTTTCTTTTGTTTACATAAAAATTGCAATTTTTGCCTCATTGGAATGCTCAATTTTTAAATTAATTATGCGAATGCGTATATCAGACAAAATGTAGATAATGTAGATACTTAAAACAGGCAATTCACAGCTCAAACAGGGCAAACTCAGAGTCGTAATTCACGTCCGGATTTTTGGGCAAAACAACCCGGGTTTGTTACATTATCATTCAAAATCAACTCAGCATATTTATAAAATATTGTTTGTAATTCAATAAGAAGTATCAAGCTTACAATCTGTCAAAATTTGAAATCAGTCGAATTGTTCGAACATCATGAAATTATGATGTTTCAGTGAAACTTTTTCGAAGTAGTCTTTAGGCTACATTTTGACCTTGATAATGGACGTGAAATCACAAGTCAAGTTTCATGTATAAACTAGAGACTCTATTCAATATGTACGCCAAAAATTGTGATATTCTGATAGGTGTATATAAGTAGTTAAAATCTTGCAGTAAACATGACATTCAGCCGAACGAGATGTTTTTAGGGACTGTAGTCTTAAAATACTTTATATTAAAATCGTCAAACTTCAGTGGATACAATCACTAGATGTTAATCATTATAATTTGTTCAAATAATGTAACCACATATGTGACCATCCACCACAAAACTACAGTCAAGTTAGCTCCTGTTCAATTGGGTTTTTATTGTAGATTCAAAAAACAACAATTCTCAAGCTTTAAAATACTTGTTTAAGTTTGTACCACACCCAAAAATGAAGGGTTTATTCTTCAAAAAATGGCATGTCATAATATGAATAAAAAGGGAATATTTTTTTTTAGTTTCATATGATTACATTTCTTTATTCGGCTACATCCAGAAAATGTTGTTTCCAATTATAATTTTTTTACGGAATTCAATTTTCACCTGTATTTTGCCTGATACATCAAAATACACATGCTGACTTCACAGATGATTTGTGGTAAATGGTATCAGTTTGGCAAATTTACTTTGCTATTTGTCAACTCATTTAATGTAAATTCAGCTATGAAATTTAAATTCTACCTTCTAAAAACTTGGAAAAAAAGAATTTAGCAGGTAGAATTTAAAATTTCACTGTTAAACTTCTGGGTCTCAATCAACATGTATATCTCAACAAGTCTTGAAATTGCTAGTTTGCTCACAAAATTAATTTAAATCAGAGTATATGAATTCATAGTCTTATATGTGATGGCTCACCTGAAAAAGGGGAACTTTGCAACAGAACACTTAAAAAAAAACGGAGAAAAAAGGCAGCAAAAAATAAAGAAAATACAAAGAATTTCCAGCAAATTGTCTGTTGTAAAATTTGATTTCCTTGATCAATTTCAACAAGTAAGGTATCCTTTTAAAGCTTAGAAAATGCTGTAACAAATGAAATGATAATATCAGAATTGATAACATCTGCAAAGTCCCCCTCTTTGGGGGTGAGCCATCACATGCAGGAATACCTTTACAGTATAATAATTTATACACAGAAGAGTTATGAGTTTTCCCTAACTGTTAACTCCCCCCCCCCACAAAAAACAAACAAACTTGTTTCCTCATGCCACAAATGTGCTCTACTGCAGCATGACAACTCTGTTTGGTAAAGAGTCAATTGCCAAAGTGTCATATATACTAGCTTGTTTTCAAACCATCGCTTAGGTATTCAAACACAATAAACTCTGTAAACTCTGCTACTAGATCAATAGCATATCTCTTGTATTCTACAATATTGTGAACTGGTGGTTCTATATTGTGTAAGAGACTAGTAATGATTGATTAGGATTGATTAAGACCATATCACTGCATACTAATATTTTTCTAAGTGAATCGTTCATGATTTTGATATTATTTTGGGTTAATTTTATTGCTACCACATGGACAAACATAGATCATACGATCTTATGAATATTCAGAAAGATTTGGTACGTTGTTATGGTCATATTGGTTTTTGTTGTTGCATACTTTAAGATTTACAGAGTATAGAAGAGAGTTGTTCATCACAATCAACAATGATGCATCCACATATTTTTATGAAAATATACCAACACATCAGGTGCAGAGTGGATTTGTGATGAACATCTCTCAAACATGTTTGAATACCTTTAAACAACACCGCTCTTTCTGAAAACTTATGTATAGAGTATAAAATAAATATTCCATATTTTTCAATTAATAGACATCAATCTTCATGATATATTTAGCAAAATCAGGAGCAAATGCTAGTTTTTGAATATTTGTTGCTCTGCCCTTTTTTACTGTTCCCAAGCGCCAAGCCTTGCACGAAATCAAGTTCCTGACGCACGATGAACAGTGCGACGACTTATAGGTACTGCATAAACACACTCCAGTAAACACCGTGCAGTGCCTGACGTGCTAATTGAACATCAACTGTTGGTTAGTCATAAATCAACAATGGAACACTCTTGTAGCAGATATGGTGAGTTGTATACCTTAAAGTTAATGCACATCATAGATGGCTCTTGGTTGTGGTATCAACATGTCCTGCCACTGGCACACCACACTGAGCTACAAGGTCCAGTATCTGCTGCTCTGCTTCGATGTGCCTTATCTCGGAATAAATACGACTGTTCTTGATGGTTGTGTCCAGAAAATAGCGGTAATTGCACATCATGCCGCAGGATTGCGACATGCCGCGAGGCGAGGTGTCTGCGAGCCAATTCAACCGCCACATTACAGCGCCGTTGTGAAGGTGAAAGTTTGCTACAACAAGAAGTCAAATAGTTTATAATAATAATAGGTATAGCTATTTTTTGTTGATATCAATCGCTTATGGTTCACCAATGTTTCACTTTATTTTATTATGATGTATGAACTTATTGAAAATAGTACAGAATTTTTCCATTTTACTACAAGTATGGACTTCCATAGTAGTCAAGGCGAGTGAACTCAATTGAACAATCCTGCTAGAGTGCCTGGCATTGAGATATGTTATGGTTTCAAAATGTCCAGAAAGCTCCCTGTTCCACCCCCTGAAAACTTGCAATAATGTGTCTTATAACATAAATGCAAACTGACTTCACCACTATGTTTTTACTTTAAAAAAGCGAATTATTCAATATCTGTATGCTCAACTTAAAGACGCCACACCACAATTTAACTTCCCATTGACTAACTGTATGAAACAGCTTCCTAAAAAGCAAAACTAAAACAACTGGTTGCTTCAGAGGAGCCTTTTTTGACCTCTAAAGTGCTTTAGAAAATTTTAAAGTTTTTTCCTATGTGTAGGGTTAGGGTTAGGGATCCTAATTAATTATGAACTATTTTAACACAAAATTATATCATGACCGCAAATTTTTTGAGACACGGGACTTTGAAGGTATTGACGCCCAATATCACTGACAGCCAAATATGTTAGCACCAGAAACTTTAAAATTTTCTAAAGCACTTTAGAGGTCAAAATGGCATCGGAGCAATTTAAAATAAACCTAAATCTATAATTTGCTCAAAATATTGACCAAACATATAGCTCTTCCATATTTTTGAGGGTTGTCTTTTAAAACCTGTCAATTTTTCTTATTTTAGAAATACTTAATCCCAAACGCCAGTATATTTAGTGTTGTGGTCACTGCAACAAATTTATTCAGGGCCAGCACTCATTTTTATCGATACTATAAGGGTCAAAACTCACCTACTGGGTTGAGAGCATGACCTCTATGTTTCTCTGCATATAAATATCTGTTTGAAGAAAAAGAAAAAAGAAAAGAACTACTTTGTAAGCTTAAAGCTCGTTTCAGAGTGTCTGTTGTCATACGACCAGCGTGACGTAAACAATTTTAAGTGCGCAAACTCCACCTTGTTGCATCTGGAAATTTTTGCACGACAAGCCGATATATTGATTACAATGTCATGATGGTCGCAACTACACAATATTTTGAGTTGGAATAAATTAAACTTTTCTTGAGACAGACCATCACGGCAATATGCAAATGTGTCGTGCTGCATTACAACAACTCAAAATTGCCAGTGCTTGGTCTTTTCTTTCGCAATGGCAGCTACTCTGAAACCACCTTTACAAGTAAAGACTTAAAAAATGCAAGATATGTGAAACATTTGAAATTTTGCCTGTAATTAAAGCAAAACTATCAGATTTGGATCAAAAATAGATTTGAGTTAAAACAGTTTTAAAACAAAGAATTATGAGAAACTGAGGTCATCCACATGCATACAATGCATACTTTTTTCTCATGAACTTGAAGCAAAAGCACAAAAAAGGGACACATGCACTTTCCTATAATATTTTATGTGGAATTAAAGATCACAAATTTAATTAAACAAGTTGCCATTACTGAAAAAGTATGAGACAAATCATTTGGGGGATATCATTATCATACATCAAAAAATAGACCCATTCAATCAAAAAAATAAAAAGTCATGGGCCATTTTGGTACAAGCCAGTTGGGCAGGTAACTTTTCAAAGTGACCCACCCGACAATAAATTTACCTGCCCAAATTTTCACTAACCTCTAAAAATTCAAAATTTACTACAAATGGCACAAATTAAAGCATTTTCCACAAAAACTTGAAAATAGTGTAGTTAAATTGTGACAAAAAATTGCCATTTTGCATATTTAACTTGAAATTTTGAAAAAATTGGTATATGTATAGGTTCCATTTTCTTGAAAATGTGTATTTTTATGGGTGGCATTCAAATTCCCTAGTGGCACAAACCTACTCAAACCAAATTAGAGGAGATCATTAGATGCTGTTGGTTTACTCAAAATGGACTCAACATATTTCAGGGATGCGCATCACTCACTGCTACTCAAAAAGTAGGAAAATGTCTGAAAAAACCTGAATTTTTAAATCTGCCTATTCTTTTGTACAGGGCAAGGCTGGCAAAAATGTTGGAATTCAGACAATTGTCTTAAAGTGGCATCCCTGAATTATTTAAAAAAAATTACCTGCCATGTCGGGCAGGTAACTTTTGAATTTTTACCCGCCCTACATCAAAGTTACCTGCCATTGGCTGTCAGGTGGGTGCAAATGTCCAGCCCAGCCCATGGGAGATAAGGGGCACCCTGTTGGTAGGATGTTACAGAATTTTTCAAGGTTTCAATTTGCATTGAGATATTTTTCAAAATGGCCCATTAAAAATTTGTATTAGTACAGATGGAACATGCCATATTTTTCCTAACCTACTGGTCAGTACTAAAAATTAAAAATGTAAACTACTCATTTGTATTTCAATGAAACTCTTTTTCTTGCATAATATTTTCAACATTACACTTAGTAGAAGTAAATTATGTTTAAAATTTAGTTTCAAATACCATCATTTGCATTTAATTAGCATATTTTAAACAAAAACCAGGAAAATCTATAAATACCTATATTTTTGACAATCTTGACATTAATTTGGAAATTGTGCATTCAGACAATGTGTTACTACATGGTGAAAATTTCTGTTACACAGATTTTGATTATTTTGCGTACGTCTCCTTTTTTACCCAAACATGTGCAAAAATCACCATTTTTTGAATGGCCTATATTTTGTTCAGAGTTCTCTCAAATTTTCTAATTTTGGTATTAAGGGATAAAGAAAAACATGTTTAAAAAATCTGTTACACAGATTTTTAAATAATACTTCATATTTTTGAAGTTACAACGTAATAACTGTTTAATTGTGTTTTGACTTGGAAACCATTTTGACATTTTTGCTAATTTAACAGAAAATTCAAAGTCAAGCACCAAAATTCAATCATAAATCTATGTAAACTGTGGTTATAGATAACTTCTGTAACATTTTGTCTGGAAATAAAACAACGAATCAGTTATAATTAATATTTCTTAATTATGGGCTAATTTCAAAGGCACTATTATTCTGTTAGCAATTAACAGCTATTGTATTTTCCAGACCATTAGTTACCCAATGGTTTAGCATTGCTCACAATACCATTCATACACTCATTACACAAAGTCAATAGTGTGTTTAAATGACTAGATCATTCAGTTGAAACATTAAATAAACGCACCACTGATTGGCTTAATATTTGGCCTTGCCAGTAATATCCTACTTTTGACTAATACAAAACAAACTTTCTGTGAAAACTATCTCAGCTTCTAGTGAGCCAATTTTCGGAATATAGGGGCCTGCCCTTTGCTAATATATATTTAAAACATCAAACAGGCACTGCGTAACATAATAATATTATAGTCATTTAAAATTAGGAAAAATAAGGCCTGTTCCACTGTAGCATCCATAACACTACACACGATGATCTTTGACGATAAACATAAAACCAAATCTAAAACCTACCTTGCACAAAGCCTCATAAGTGGCTCTTTCAGAAACTCCACCAGCTTATCAGAGTGTAACCAATGATTCGTCACTAATAAACGCTTTAATGTCTGCAGAGGGAGCTCGTTTGGTTTGCCCGAAAGTTCCTGCAGTGTTTCTAGCTCTTCTTTGGTAAGTAGTGGATAGACTGTTTGACTACCTAAAAATTTCAAGTTGCAGAAGATAAAATCAGTGCAAATGACCAAATTTCTGATCAATAATGTGAATGGCCCGCAATATATCAATGTCCTCAAACAAGAGAACAAGGATGTATTTGATACTATGAAGAAATGATGAGCAATATAAGGCCAAAAAAAATTAATTGCTTGATTGGCGTAACATAGAAAAAAAAAATAGGGTAGGTAGGTCAGATTTTCCCCCTTTTTTTTTTATAAGTCTATGTTTCACATACAAGAACACAAAATATATGGCACATATACAAAAACAACTTCACTTTTTCTGTAACACATCTTTTATTTGTCATTTTGAATGTCTTGCAAGCCATATCTTGGGCTCCCATGAATCGATTCCCATCAAATTTGGGATTTATTACCATGCTCAAAAAAATAAAAATATCTAGGGTCGATGGTAAAATTAGGGTAGGTTGGGTTACGCCAATCAAACAATTTTTTCTTAGGCCTAAGGCTTTAGGTACAGTGGTGAGCGAAATGATTGGTAGAGTATAATAAAATAAGGCCAAATGGAATAACAAATCAGGGAGGCACAGTGTATTCTAAATCACCATTTCCACCTGTAGCCATTTTCTACCAACAAATGCACTTGACATTTTTAAATGTTGTTACAGTGAATCAAGCAAAAACCAGATTTCAATATGCTAAATATTTTAGGGGCGGTTTCAAAACTCAATCAGCGGTTGTCTGCTGGTTCTGGGTGGTTGGCTATTGTTTATTCAAGTCGAACCGCCCAGAACTTGCAGGCAACAGCTGGTTGAGTTTTGAGGCGACCCCTTACTTTATGCACTTTTTGAAGGGTTTGAATACATGAGGTTCAAAAATTCCTCAAATGTTTATAAACCTTGTTGCAAAAGTGCATTACCATTTGTTTATCTTTACAAAAGTGTAAAATGCAAAATTTGTGTGGTAATATGTGATTTTAAGTTACTGCAAAATTATATCATTTATTGAGAGTACAGAATTCCAGCAACGTCATTGGAAGGCATCACTTGATGTCAGTCGATACGCAAATTTTAAACTTGCATTGCACTTTAAAAACTAAAGACTGCGTATCGGTTGAGGTCGAGCTATACTTTTGGATGAAATCACTGGATTTTTAAACACATAGTTATTGTAGTTCCATACCTTTTAACGTCTTAACAATTTCATTTGTCAGCCAATCCTTGAATCCTGGGATAGGAGACATTGTACAAAACTTTGTCATCTGAGGAAAATCCCTCCTAAATTGCTGCACCACACTTTTGATGAGATAATTACCAAGGTCTACTCCTTTGAGACCTAATGATTATTCAAGAAATAAAAAGAAGAGAAATTTAACTGTATAAAGGTTTAATACCATTGGCAAGTCAACTACAACTAGATACTGATGGGACTAGATACTAAAGGAACTGGGTCCATATTCGTGAAAACGCTAGTAGCTACCTATCTGTGAAAATTGACACATAGACAATAAGTTAAATACGAATTAGAGTTAGCAGTGTTTCATGAATATAGGTATTACAAATGGGAACAAGAGGAATCTGTCACAAAAACTGGACCAAAATAACACTGGATCTTGATCTGGATCGGGGACTGGAATTGTGACATAAGTCACAATATCTGGGCCAAAATAATACATGGACTGGATTTAATATGACATTCGTCACCAAATCTGGTTCAAAATAACACAAGGACTAAATTTATGATATCCATCACAAAACCTTAACAAAAATAATGCAGGATCTGGGTATGTGATATACAGGGACTGGATTTGTGAAATATGTCACAAAAATAAGCCAAAATAAAATGAATTTATAGAAAGTATGCCAAAATAACACATTGACTGGATTTGTGACATCTGTAACAAAAAGCGAACCGAAATAACACAGGATCAGGCAACCTCCCCTGTCACTGAACACACTATCAAAGAAAATCATAAGATAGACAGGGATAGCATGTGCATACTTGACAGGGAAGACTGTTTAAGCCATATTATATATTACCTGGTTGAGTTGAACTAATTGAGTAAAATATAGCAGCCTGTGTATTCTGTGTGTCTTCAGTTTCATCTTTGGTTGTTTCACTCACATCACTAGGCATGCCCATTCGGTTGCCTATGATATCCTAAGAGACAAATAATAAAGAAATATGTAGCCCCTTCGCGAATTGACAAATGCTTTCCCAATTGTAAGAGAATGTCTCTGCATCAATAGTAGTGATTTATTAGAGTCAATCAAACATACTTTCTTGCACAGTGGAATAGAGCCCGGGGAGGGGTAAATTGCCTAGGCACACCTCTATGCTTATGGGAACACCAACTTGACACCTCGTGTAAGTTAAGGTTGGGTTCAACCTATCATTTAAAAAGGCTTATACTCTACAATTCAGCAACTGTAAATAAAAGCAAATATAAAGTGATAAATTTCTAGAACCTGAATTCAATCCATTCTTAATCCATGTCTCGGGTGCCAGACAGGCTCCATATTCCCCCGCTTGAGAATGTGTACTGTACATTAGTTTTTAGCTGCTTGCCAATATGTGTCCAGTGGAAGCAAGCTGAGAAAATATGAACTTCCCTGCACTTTAATTGTGAGTGATAGACAACTACTAGCATGATAATTCAACTGCAGTGTGAATTCAGAATATGTTTTAGGTTTGGGGGGACTGGCTGGCACAGCGTTTCTGCCCTCACCTTTCACAGCTGCGGCCCGGGTTCGATTCCCGGTCGGTCCTAGGTTGTACGTGAATTTGGTTGTCGATCCATACTCGTCCTCGCAGGTTTTCTCCAAGCACTTCAGTTTCCTCCTGTATCTAAAATCGAAAATTCTTTCAAATTTTCTGTCTTTCGCAACACGGAGGCGTCCCTTGAATTTAATGCATTTGCACAAATCTTAGGTTTAAAAAAATACAACTTTTGTCCTTTAAATAAGCTATAGGCCGTAGGTCAAGACCAGTGTTCCTGATGAAGTTGTATGGCACACCATTGGCGCAGGAGCTGGGAAAATTGGTGTAAAAGGTTTTTGCAAAAGTGTGAGAAAGATGATTTTCTTGCTTATTTAGCAAATTTTCAGCCTTAGCCTACAACTTTAAGGTGGTTTCAGACTATACTCTATAGACATTGAAGTATGTAACAAGCAATCAGACTCTGCTACGAGATCCATAGCATATCCCTTGTATTTTACAACGTTGTGAACTGATGGTTTTGCATTGTGTAAGAGACTAAGGCCAAATCACTGCGTATTAATATTTTTTTACATGAATTGTTCATAATTTTGGTATTATTTTGGACTAATTTTGTTGCTAACACATGGACAAACATGGTCATAAATTCATTTGAGATTTAGTATGTTGTTATGATTGGAGAAGTACGCACTATTTTACTTCCCCGTATGGTCATATTGGTTTATGTGCGTTAATCGGCTGCTTGTTGCATACTTCAAGCTTACAGCTGAGTATAGCTGTCGTTGGGACACATGACCAAACATTTGCAATTTATAGTTTGACATTCTGTAGCAACACATTTGCATATTGCCGTTATAGTCTGTCTTCAAAAGTTGAATTTATTCCAACTCAAAATATTGTGTCGTTGCGACCATCATGATAGGGTAATCGATATATTGGCTTGTCGTAAGGCAAGCAGATGCGACCCGGTCAAGTTTGCGCACTTTGAAATTTTGACATCACGCTGGTCATACGACCACACGCCAAGCAAGTCTGAAACCAGCTTTAGTGTTGAATTTGCACAAACTCAAAAACCTTGGAAGGAATTCTGGTCAAAAATTATGTTGAATCACATACCTGTAAATTAGACGGTATATCTTTCATGAGGGCGCAATGCAACACCATGATTGGTTCCATTGGCATTGCACTATGGGTAAACACAAAGCACCTTCTGTAGGGTCCAACTCTCTGCTTTAAATCTAGCCAACTACGAACCGGAATTACAGCTTCATAATCGCTGATCTGTGGGAAAATTGAAAACCTGTATTATACTTGACTTTGCACCATTAGTGGTGGGATAATTCAGAAACTCTGCTGTTAGCAGCAGAAGAATAATTATAGGATTTCATAATAAAATAGGTTTTATCCAGGTCATCCATTAACAGTGTCATGCTTTGTGAAGTAAAATCAGGATGTTGAGATCAGAGTATTTTGATGTTGAGTATTCTTTTGCAATTGGAAAAGAATACCCAACCTTCAAAAATAAGCTGCAACACAAAACATTCACATAAAAATAAAAAGTTTACACCCCCACACAAAAATCTCCATCTGTTGATGGTATTAAAGGGACTGGCCTAGATCCTGTCCGCTGATTTTTGGACTATATATTTTTTTCACATGTATCGATAGTACATGATTATACTAACATATCCTACCAGTAGTTTCTACTGAATTTGTGTAACAGAGGAGAAAAATGAAATTATTTACCAACTGTATTTTTTGTCGCCGGCAACAAAAAATGGTTGAAAAAAGTGTTTATAGTTTCAAATCTTAAAAAGATCTTGTTTCTACCCCT
This sequence comes from Ophiothrix spiculata, assembly GCA_000969725.1. Classification (NCBI taxonomy): domain Eukaryota; kingdom Metazoa; phylum Echinodermata; class Ophiuroidea; order Amphilepidida; family Ophiotrichidae; genus Ophiothrix; species Ophiothrix spiculata. Next base: position 21,496 of record JXSR01S038848.1, read on the forward strand.
GTGATGGGTAAACAAAATTATTTTTGATAAAATTGTTTCTCTTTTGATATGTATTAACTTATCTCCAAGAGATTCATTTGATCTTTTATCTGGTAAATCCAGACTGAGGTACACATTTAGGATTTAGAAAACACTGGATAGTCACACCACCATCACATATAGATATATTGCAAATTCAATTTGCTGTCAATTTGAGCCATTTCTCTGTACATTTTTGTACTTTTTTTGATTTTACTACACTTTTCAGCTTTATTTAAAGCAGCTTTATTGAAAGCATTTCCATAAGTTTTTAATTCTAAGTTGAATCTAGGCTAGTCCCTTTAACGAGTATTGGTATATTGGGTCATCCATTCCCCTAAAAACCCAACTACTTGCTACTGAGTCACCTATTATGAACAGAGGAAATCAGAGTGCACTCTGCTAAGGATCTTTTTGTAATAATCCTCTAACCTATTTCGATTACCTTTTTTAATCTCATGTGATTAGAACCATACAATTTTGTGGCCTAATGTTCCACTGTATATGCCCTATCACATACACTGGCAATTACAGCACTTATATCGTCCAAACTTTTCAGAGCTAGACTGATTTTGACATCTTTTATAACACTAGATATGCTGGGGGTGATGTAAGAAGTATCTATAACACATAAGTAAATAAGCTCTATGGTGCCACCCCCCAAAAAAGAAAATTGTTTTTAAATAATTATGGTCAATATAATATTTGGAACTTACCTTTTGTAACATTTCACAGGCAGATTGCCATGTTACTAGCTGTAGAGTGAGTAGCCCAGCTGAGAACCAATGGGATAACATCTCCTTCAGTGTCTGGCTGAGCGCCCTCAAGTAGTGGTCATTTGGTGGACGTTCAGATAAAATGGTCTGTGGTCAAATATATAGTTACAAGAATGGTCAACAACTAAATCTCATAGGTAACACATGCTACAACCTATACATATCAACGATATTGTACTTTTACACGACCCCTAAACTAAAAAATTCTGGAAAAAGGGACAAGAACTCTTGAAAAAATCATCATGAGTGTTGGTGAAACATGATAGATTTTCATCTTATCTAGTCCAGGAAATCCCACTGGACATTTCATCAGCAAACAGCTAACTTTATTGATAACACTAAATTGGTGAAATGATGATCTTTTGTTCTTGACATGTTGCTTGGCATCTGTCTTGTCTAAAACTAGAACTGCACTAGAAATGGCTGTTGTTGATATAATATACATAAATTATATTTCGAATGAATTCATACACTCTTAACTGGCATGAAACTTACCTTGAGATGATAACAAACCTATCCCAATTACCAGGGCCGTACAAAGGCATGTAAGCCAAGGGGGCAAATACATTTACTGTCCCGAAATTCATGTTTTGTCCCGATGTTTATACTGTCAATTTGTTTGTAATGTGCGCGTAGTGTGCGGAAATTTTCCTATTTTCAGCCAAAAATCGACATCAAACCTTGATATTTGTGCTAAAATTGGCTTATTTTGACTTAAAATTTGCGGGACAGTAATATCGGAACAGTAAAAGTAGTAAAATATCGTCCCGATATTTTGATATTGGTCCCGCCAGCGTCCCGATTTTTCGAGCCAGGGGGGCGAGCATCCCCCTGCCCCCCGCTTCGTAGGGCCCTGTTGATTACACTTCTAAGTTAACAAAGGTCCAGTGCAGTGGCGGATTGAAAGCTCCCCAAGGTGAGCAAATTTTCTTGTAATCTGAAACAAATAACTTTCATGTTATGGATTAATTTGAGTCAAATTTGACAATCAATCTGTTTACTTACTAATATATCTGCCCTAAGATCCATGAGAAATTTGACCCCATCTGATGTCCTACTGATTTGATGGAATAGTCTACTATAATGGGGCGTCAGGGCCTGGCGCAGCTTGGCTTCCGCTTGCAGCATGGCACTCTCACCTTTCTCCTGTTGATTAAAGGAACAAAGATACCATTGTTATTTTCTAATTCTAGTAGCTACATGGTACCACATATCAACAAAAGCCTGATCCATAGTTCTTATTACTTTTTTTTGGTGCCACATCTTCTAAGTTACATTCATTCCAATTCACTTTCTTCAACAACAACATTACTTCTGTTTATGCTGAAATGTGGTGATGTTCATCCCCACCCAGGTCCTTCTCCAGACCAAGTTGATTTTTCTTGTCTAAATGGAAAAGGTCTTCATTTTTTGCATTTAAACATTCGTTCACTACCTCCGAAAATTGATGATCTCCGGACTTTGGTACGTAAAACAAAAGCTGCTGTTGTGGGTATCAGCGAATCATGGTTGGACAGTACAATTACTGACAATGAGATTCACATCGATGGTTTTTGTACACTTCGTAAAGACAGAAACAGAGAAGGCGGGGGTGTATGTACATTTATCCGAAATGACATTGCTTTTAGAACTAGGGAAGATCTGGCCCATGACAGTTTAGAGGCAACCTGGTTTGAACTTTTATTGCCTAAGTCCAAGCCAATTGTTATCGGCACCGTGTACCGTCCTCCAGAGCAGAATAATTTTGTTGAACATTTTGAAAAAGTTCTTAGCAAAATAAGATCTGATGTTGAAGCCATAATCCTGGGCGACTTCAACATTTGCTTCAAGAAAGCAAACCATTCATTGTTCAATAGGTATTTGGATACTTTGAAATTGTTCAGCTTTAACCAACTGATTAAAACTTTCACTAGGATTACGGATAAGTCTGCCACCATCATTGACCATATTCTTTGTAATTGTGGAAGTAAAATTTCCCAATCTGGTGTAATCCCAGTTGGTCTGAGTGACCACTTCTTAATCTATTGTACACGGAAAACTGTCAGGGGTCAAATTAACAAACACAATGTCATAAAAATCAGATCGCTCAAAAATTATAATGCTGCTTCATTTGTCTCAGAACTATCCAACTTGAACTGGACTGAATCACATCTCTTCAGAACGTCGACGAAGCTTGGAAAAAATTTAAGAACATCTTCATTACAATTTTGGATAAGGTCGCACCAATTAATGAAGTACGACTCAAGCAGCGAACTGAGCCTTGTATGAACTCTGATATTTTAAATGACATTCGTGAAAGGGACAATCTTTTGTTTAAATTTAATAAAGACCGCAGTGAGAAGACTGTTTTTGCTGAGTA
>JXSR01S038853.1:2554-14749 GCA_000969725.1 Ophiothrix spiculata
TGATGCCCCGCTCCGATGGAAATATGTTGATGACCTTACCTTAGGGGAAATTGTTTGTACTAAAACTGCAAATACATCTCAGCTTCAAAATGATCTCACCAAGCTGAGTTCATGGTGTAAAAGAAATGATATGCTACCTAAGCCAGAAAAATGCCATATCATGCATATCAGGTTTCTCAGAAATCAACCTGTGTTTCCTTCTTTTTTACTGAATGATCAAATGATCAATGCAACTGACAATATTAAACTGCTTGGGGTTACATTACAGAATGATCTTTCATATGACATTCAAGTTAGCCAAATGATATCCAAGGCTTCAAAGCGTATTTACATGCTATATGTCCTAAAGCGTTTTAGTGCCTCAGCCTCTGACTTAGCTACCGTCTACCAGATGTACATACGTCCTGTCCTTGAGTATGCTTGTGATCATAAGTCATGAATTGGTCAGAAAAAGTGTAACATACCGCTAAATGAGAAAAACATCACCGATCTGAATATTTCTCAACACAGGATTAAATATGGACATTTTAACACCATAAAAGTATACATTTTTCAAAAGCTCATACTATGATGATACCAAATATACAATGATACTGACATTATACTGGGTGTGTGACAATTATACAGGGTTTAACTAAAAAAAAGTGTTAATTTTACTCTCTTCATAGACCTCTTTTATTCTACACAGCCATCAATATAAAACAAAACAGGTATGGATTTTTTAATCGACAAAACACAGGACTCTCAATAAGAAAATAGAACTTTTTACTTAATATCCATACGGTGAAATATACAGGGTAGTTAAAATCATATACTTCTCAAAAGGATTGCATGCCTCCATGGGCTATTTGGGGAGTTCTTTATGTCATAGCAATAGTTGACAATGCTTGACACAAATTACATTCAAATTTCTGCTTACTATATGGCCATTTTGCTGCATTTTTGGTATACAGGGTGATCAAACATGCATTATCTCAATAATTAACCTGATCCTATAGACTTTGGTTTTTTTGTTACTGTTAATCCGTGCAATTACGGTATTATGCATTTACAACAAGTCATTACTGTTATCCATCCACGTTTTCACAACATACGAAACTTGTCATGAAAATTTTGACCTTTGAACATTGTTGAAACTAGTAGTGGAAATACCATGAAAAAGTTTATGCTCACCAAAATATAATTAATACATCACCTACCATTAATTTTTGGACATTGATAGGTATATGTGTCTTTCATTAACACGTGTGTGAAAAATTACTCTTATGGGATTTCAACTTTTGTCATGACGACTTTCGAAAGATTGGTAATTTTTCACAATTTTGTGTACAAGTCAATGGGCTTTTCCTCCACCGTCTTTTCCTCCACCGCCTCCCCCGTTGACTTGGCTCACATTTTGAGCCATATACCAAATAATATACCAAATAATATTTGTTCAATTGTCTTGAAAATTTTTGCATTTGAAAGACAATTAAATTGCCCAGATAACCATACCAAATTTATTGCAGTAAATATTAAACTTCTTGAATAAAATTACATTAAACTACGAAGAATGAGTTTTTATGTTACATCTCCCCCGTATGTGCATGACCAATTCATGACCTATGATCTTGTCCCCTCTGGCACACGTCAATTACAGGTAAACAGACTGACCAGTTAGAGCTCATCCAAAAACGGGCCTGCCGCATAATTCTTGGTGATCAGTTTAAATCGTATGCAGAGGCACTAAATACACTCAAGCTCTGCACTTTGGTGGAACAGCGGGAGCAACTTCTTCGAGGTTTTGGTGAGAAGCTTCTCAAGTCTGAGCGTCACTCGTCAATGCTTCCTAAACCAAAAAAGGCTAGACACGGAAGAAATCTCAGGAGTGGCCACCAGTTGGATCCACCAAGGTGCAGAACTACCCGTTACAGGAAGTCTACAATTCCGGCTATTGTTGACCGTTTGAATAACGAATTTTTCATTGTGTGATTTCCATGTTTTGCATGCAATTTTATATATGTGTTTTGATGTATTGCAGATTTTTCAATCTTTGACTGCACTTCTGTGTTTTTATACCGTAATAAATAAATAAATAAATAAATAAATTTGTTGTATAGAAACGTAACAATTCGTAAAAATCTGATAATATGCCCTTCTTTACCTATAACGTCTGATACTTAAATTTAAAAAAGTGGAGCACCGGTGAATATCATTTGTCATTTACAAGTTACGGACTTGTCTTGAAATTTTATTCTGTTAAAGGAACCTGAAATCAATCGTGCAATTGAATTTTTAGTAGTTTTACTCCAAATTCTTCACGAACAATAGTTCCTGGTTTAGAGAATAAAGCATTTGGAAAATACAAAGACAACCTCGAAGGATTTATAAACCTTTGTGAAATACAATAACCTTAGTATTTGCATAGGGTTACATAATATTATCTAAAAAAATACAGACAAATACACAAAGTTTATTACAAAAGTAATAAACTAAGGTAAGAGCAAGTGCATCTTTGATTTGTTTCATTGGTCATTCATTTCGCTTTCATAGGTTTTGCAATCTTAAATTTTAAATTAAGAATCAGAAAGAACAACCAAACACTCGAAAAAGGCATATTAACCAGAAGTGGTGTGGTTTTTTTATTAGATATTGTTGTGCACATGGTTTGGTTTCAGATTACATTCATAGAAGGTTTTAATCAGCGGGTTTGATCAAACAGCATGAACATTTTGTTTCAAATTAGAAATGTTCATTTTAAAGTTAAATTTCCTTATCACTGTCAATAGCATAAAAAGTGTTTCTGAAAAAGAATGTTCACTGATTACACGGGTTGGTTGGTGTGTACAATTTTACATAATCTATATTTGTATGCCTTTGGGGTTTTATCATAAATGCAAGACATATAACAATAAAGAATTATATATCTTTAATATTTGAACACTTCCGTTTATAACAAGTAATTAAAACACTTTTTGAGACAGAGTGTCTATAGAAAAGCAATACCTATGCTAAAGTATATTGACTCAAATGTACGAGGTTCTGAGGCCCGTGGTAATGGGATAAATATCAAAATTCCACGCGTTTTCTTGCATAAAAGATAGAGTAACCTAATATGGTTCGGCTGGTTCGTAATGGACACATGGTTGAGGACAAAAGCTCTATGAACTCACAAGGAAGCACAGAGTGGGTGATTCATTGTCTTTAACGTGGCTAACCAAATATAACTATATTAGGCCAAAAAAAAAGAACTCTGTCTCAGCTTACTTAAGGTCAAAACCCTAAGCACTACGCGGTGGTTTTTTTGTGTGTGTTTTTTAGTAAAAAAGGGCTACGCGGATGCGGAAATACCCTTTACAATTTTTTTAGTGCATTTTTCGGCCACTATTTTTTTTCACTGCCGCTTCGCGGCCGTTTATTTATGTTTTCCCAGTGGTAGGAAAAAAAGATGAAAAGATGAAAATCTCTCAAAAACCTAAAAAAAAAAAAAAAAAAAGAAATGCGCTAAATTTGGATTTTTAAAAGCTATGCGAGCGGGAAGCTGAGACAGGCTATTTTTCTTTCTTTGGCCATACAAACTCACCTGACCTGAGACGACTCTTTGACTTGTATTAGTGTCAAAGTGTTTCCTTGTTTCCCCTTACAAAATTATGTTTCCCAATCACTAAAAACTCCAAAGTGAAGAAAGTTATTTTCTTATTATATCCGTGAATCTATTATTTGCAACATTATTTGTTGAATGCCTTGTTCAAAATTAGGCTTTGTTTACATTCCATCAAGCTACAACAGGCTGTACTCTATATGTTAAAAAACATCAAATTCACAAGGAAGCGATACCGTGTAGATGTTACATTTTTACTCTTAGCAAAGTTACCTCATCGGTAAACTCTTTGAACAAATTTCATTTTGCATTTCAATGGTGATGTGTTAGTATGATAAAATTGTAGTTAACCACCTTATCAATTACAATAGAATTGTTGTTAACAAAAAAACTTCTTACCAAATGTGTAGTCAACGTGGCACGCCTTAAAATGCAGCTATTTTTTGTACTTGTTCACAGTATTTGAATCGCAACTACTTAACATAATGCTGAGTGTTTTGCCCGTCAAATTTTTTTGTGAGCTCAAAGAAGGGAAAATCTTCCTTCCGTTTAAAACTTGTGAGAAAGCTATAAGAGGCCAGAATGTTATTGCGCATGAAATAATTAGAGCGACAATTATTTATGCGTTGAAATAAACTGCTATAGATTTCAACGGTCACTGCAGATTATCTTAAGTTTGATTTTTCTTTCTAAGTCCTTGTAGTATACTATGATAGTCTTAATCATCAGTAGCATGTTTATGAAATACTTAGAAATTGTAACTTTAACAAATTATGTTCAATCTTGGTCTACAGACCATCACTATAGACGTAAATAATTATTATTGTTATGTAGCTATTCTTATTTCTTGTATAAAAGGGCACAAGCTTTAGAAGTTTGATATGCCCTAGTTTAAGTAAGTACACCATCTAATACTTACAATGGAAAAAACGGAGCGCCGGTGAATATCACTGTAATTTTGAATTTATAAAGACCATAACCACTTCAATATACGTTTATGTTGAAAACAAATTGAAGCTACTACATTCCGGCAGGCGCTACGCAGCTGTTATCTACGCTGTAACATGATAACGGAAAACGTTCTACAAAATAGAAGTGGAATGTAATTGCGTTGTACGGTTTTTTATTCTTCAACAGCGTTGCTTTCAATATCTTAATAGTATTTGAAAACTTGATTTAAGATCTTTTTAACTTTGTTAAAGAGAGTGCAAAAAGACTTCACACTGCAATAAATTTAAACTACACTCCTCATGAATAGCTTTAAATGCATTGTAATAAGAGATAAAAATAACTTTATGGACATGTCATGAAGCAAAAAATGAAAAACTACGACGTTCCCCAAACTAATGGGGCTCAAAAGCTAACATCCAATTTTTTTGGAGTAGCTTTTGAAAATTGACAAAGGTCTCACAATCGCACACAATTTATATCGATATGAATTTCAATTTCTCAACAAAAAGTACTTGACGTAATAACATTGTTAACGATTTTTTAAACATTTCCACCGATTTATATCGATATGAATTTCAATTTCTCAACAAAAAGTACTTGACGTAATAACATTGTTAACGATTTTTTAAACATTTCCACCGATTTTGTAAATAGTGTAATTCTGCATCACCGTACTTGTATATAGCCCAAACGTGCGGATAAAGTACAGAAGTGTCAAATACTGGTAGTTTGCCAAACGGATCAACACCGCATGGTTAACGAATTGAACGTGTGCATGTACATTTGGTATATACGAAAGCAATAGTTTGATTCAGTACGTTAGGCGTACGTTTCGCTATATACAGTCATGTGTGACAGAGTCTTTTGTTATTAGTGTTAGTTTTTACTAAGTGAATGGAGGCTTGGAATGTTTAATTATTGGTTTTGTTTTTTTCGGAGACTTCTTTTAAGTGACGCGTTACAGCAAAAGGTACCTTAAGTCGGAGTCTGATTAACAAACTCTTAAAAACTAATCAATAATCAATATTTTAAGAGAGGGCAATAAACTAAAGCACCTTTTGCGTTTGTTCATTTTTTTTCCACCCGGGAACCTATATGATGGCTTTAATTTATGATTCTCTCTACACATATGTGACCCGTCATATCGAAAGGTACCTTAAGGTCGGCATAGTAAATTACGAGATACGGGCCATTGAAGCTGAGCATAGTCAAAAATCACCTCCAAGGTCAAATATCTAATTTCATCAGAAACGTTATTTTTGAAGTGTATTCTATCATATTAATCGGGTTCCAACATCCAAAACATAAGACAAATGTTTTAAAAACCAAGTTGAAAAATCATTTTACCATTCAAGTTTTACCAGTACAGAAACTTTAAACTCGATTTTCTCAGAACTAGAGTTTCTGGATCAGACTGATGCCTTTTTACCAATTCGGATGTAACTTTACAATCGAACATCCAATAACCAAAAACAAGGTGTAATTTTAAAGATTTAAAAATAATCTTTCAGACGAGACCAAAAAATATATTTTCATTTTGGGACCCTTAAGGTACCTTTCGATATGACGGGTCACAAATTTACCATTCTATTGGTTTTTAACAGTTTGTTATTAAGGTACCTTTTGCTTTAGGCTCTGTCACACATCATCGTATACAACAAAAACGTACGAGCAACGTACAAACGTTTCACATAGTGAACGTGTGCCAAACGGACAGCCACCTATGTGGATAACTAGTTGGACGTATACATAACGGACGAACCGTATTGATAACGTATTAAACGTACTTCTAACGAACACATTGCGAACAATAATGCATACAACCAAACAATAGTGGCAATAAGTACGTTATTCATACGTTTTGCTCTATTTGGTGATGTCTGGCAAAGCCTTATAACGCACCACATATGAATTAAACTTTCAAAATTTGTCAAACATCGTATTTTATACTTTGTTATCCTTTTGTGCATCTGAACTGAAAGAAGGTAGGGCAATTTGGGGGTGATTTCTCCCAACGTAGAAGTATTATACATCCCTACCGATATTGGGCAAAACACAAACAGCACTGTTGGGCACACATCCCTGCCCTAATGTTGGGCACAACTATTTGAGCGGAAATACGAGTCCATCTGCCATCTCTGGGGTAAAAATGATACACAATTTTGGCAAAAGTGTCTGATCTACGGTGCCTTTTTAGTTTGCCCAACAGTTGGTAGGGATGTATATTTGGCCATATTTTTCTCTGTGTGCTCATGAAACTTTCTATATGGTGAGGTCATGACATCCACGACAAAGGTAATACTAAAACATTGTGGAAATAATTTAGTTAGAAATTTAACCCGATACGTGCAATTAAATTATTTGAAATATGAAACAAGATATACTTTACACATCTTATATTTATAGACTGTTATTCTGAGCGTATTTTGTTTGACTGACTGCCCACTTGTGAAATACGAGCCTGGAGCAAGTGCCAGGGAGTGCTATACTTATACTCTAATCAATTTTAAAGCGGAGTGCTGCCATCTGACCGTTTGGTTAAATCTGTTTAATCAAACATTATTTTGAACAATATGTAAGGGGAATTATGGAGAGTATATTGTTCTTCAAAGTAAAAAACACATACAGTACTAAGTAAAAAAAATAAAAACTACACTTTAATTTCTGTTAAATGTTGCAGCGGATAATGTAGTTGTGAACAAATGTTTGAACATTTGTTACACCGTCTTGATGTGCGAATGAACTGTAGTACATGTAGTACCTATATGACAATAAAAATTCAATAAGATACCCATTAGGTGGCAATTATCTTGTGAAAAAATGCTTATATTGGTAAACGTTATTTCTTGGCTATTTATGTTACATTAACAGAAATACAAATGCATTCTTTTTAGACAACTACGTGTAAATGCACCTATACATTATTTCCAAAAAAATATTTTCATTTTGACACCTACAGCCATTTTTTGCAATTATATTATTAAGTAATGCGTGTACACAGGTATATTTAAAAGTGAATCAACTACATTATTCGTTGCAAAATTAAGAATGGGGTCATTATTTACAACGATGTTATATTACCCATACTTTGAGTTCTTTTAATGTCCTACTAAAATTTTAAAATGTTCAGATCATAAAGTATGCTTTTAGTTATTTACATAAACATAAAAATGCAAAAGCTTGATCTAGTGAACTGGTGAAAATCTAAAAATGTTCTGGTACGTATGTTAAGGTCTAATCAACAGGAAAATAGAAATGTTTTTAATATTAAAACCTACTTCAACCGTGTGTATTAAGCTTTTAATGTGAATTGAACAAGTTATCTAGCATAATAGTGTACATTATAGGAACAATATCTGAACATTAATTTGTTTCAAAATGAACTTCGCTCAGCAAAGACTGGGCTATGTTTCAACAAGTTTAGTAGCGCTAAACAAAAACTCTCTATATTATTATTATTATTATTATCATTATTATTATCATTATTATTATGTAGGCAGGAAATAACGATTTAAGACTAAGGTCACAATACTTCGTACGTCTTAGCGCCCTTGCTGCTCGCTTAGCTCGCTGTCAGTGGTCCTTCTAGACGGACTAAACACTGTTCGCAACTGTTCATACGAATTATTGTGACCATAATCCCAACTAGATACTTTTGTTGATTTTTTACTTTCACTTGTTTTGATATTTCGCTGATGTTTTCATTGCCAAAATATAACTCATATGCATGTCCCTTTGGCGAAATAAATGTTCTATCAAAAAGATATGCAATAGGAAAAGTCAAAACTACCAGGACTTTTTCATACAGCAAAGAACAAGCTTTGCTAAAACTGCAAAGTAATCCACGAATAATAAAAAATATCCTTGGGACTTTATATTTAAAAAAAAATAAGTCAATTATTTTGTTTATGCAAACATCGATTACGGATTTCACTATATAAACATTTGGCGTTGAACATATATGATGACTCACCCCGAAAAGGGGGACTTTGCGACAAAAAACTTTTCAAGGTGAAAATAGGCTGCAAAAAATAAAGAAAATAATAACAATTTCCAGCACATTTTCTGTTGTAAAATTTGACTGCCTTGATCAGTTTCAACAAGTAAGAAGGTGTCATTTTAAAGCTTAAAAAATACTGCAACGTATGAAATGGATATCATCTTCAAAGTCCCCCATTTCACATCACATAACAGTTGTTGTGATTTGATTGTGAATATTATGCATTATACCAATAATGATGCAGTTTATCAATGTCAGCTTTCACAACATCAACTAAAATATATGAAGAGTAGACTTGCAAAACGGCTTACGCCCATTTTACACTCTAAGAGAAAATGGCAAAAAAGGACATCAAAATGTGTCACAAAATTGTTGACAATATTATTATTTTAGAAATTCTGTACGAAAACGTCTTTATAGATAAGCTGTAATTTAGATAATTCGTCAACTATTGTTTACTAAATGGCTCTTGTTTAATTGTTGAAAGATGACGTAATCCGTTTTGCAGAACAACTCATCATATTTTAACTGAAAGAACCCCATATCTTCTAAATTTGTGACTTTTGTGCAAAATTTCCTTTTTTAATCTTTTTTTGGCTACAATACCTCATAAATTTCAATTTCTGGGCAACTTTAATAAAACAATGACCATATATGGGCATTATGCCCATATTTGGTTCGAACAGTAACATTTTGTGGTTTTAACCCACTTAAGCGAGTTTTTAAGAAACGTTTTTCCAGGATGATGCACAAGTTAGAAAGTTTGTAAGAATCTACCAAAATCGGGAAAGGTATACTTTAGGTTCCATCAAAAACTTGATCCGACCCTTACCCATGACACGATTCTAACCGTATGAGACCCGACCCTAACTCACTAACCATGACCCCGATCCTAATCCTAACCCTAAACATACCCTAAACCAGATTCTAACCCTAAACCCAACCCTAAAATTTTAAATGGGACCTATATAAATAAAATACATGATCCAAAAATCATTTTCGAAAAAGATGGTCTGTAAGCCGTTTTGTAGTTCAGCTCTTTATATGCTCATTGTACTGGATACAAATTTTTACTCATCAAAAGAAATTAACTTTTAGCTCTACTTTAGAATGATTTGGCTTAATGTGGGAATCTTCACACTTATAGGTTATACAACTTTATAATAGTTTAGGGATATTGTGTGATATTATAGGTTAATATAGTAAGACTAACGGGATAATGTGTGATATAGTTGAACGTGGCAAAACTTCTGGGAAATTGGGTGATTAAGGTAACCATGGTAACACTTGTCATGTCCTATCAAAGTCTGCACCTTAGATGAGACCTAATCAAGTCTAGTGGTACCAGACACAAAATAGCCCCAAGTGTTATATTTCATTTCCAATAATTGAATTAATATCATGTAAACGAAAAAAAATAAAGTTATTACTTCTCAGAACCATGGTTAATTGAACAGTGTGTCACGAAAGGCATATTGTAGAGGTAACGGAATTAATGCAATTTCATCTTTGAAAGCTATTAAAAATCCGGATCTATTACTTAAAAGGAGCGTAACCTCATAAGTACTACCTTACAAAATACCCATAACAATTTTGTTAAACGTATGTCGTAAACAGTATATATATTTTAAGTTTGAATATATTAATGCTTGCTTTAACGTGACCATGGTCACGCTGCAATAAGTTTCAAAGAAAGAAACATAATATTAATGTTGTGCCTATTATTTAGAGTGGATAGGAAAAAAGTAAATTGTAAAATACATTAGCACACATCGGCAACTTAATTAAAGAGTTGAACTCAATGTTGTCGATGTAGCTGGAACCAAAATGTATCACATAATAAATTGCCGACGGAGCAAACGTTCACTGTTACTTGATTATTTCACTATAAAATAAAGTCGGGCGTGATATATTTATAGTGTCAATGTGAAACACTTAAGGTCACAAAGACGCGACGTTGCACACGTAAATGAATGTGACATAAATGACAGCGGTTGTTTTTAAAGTTGAATATACCTGATCGATTTGGTTTAAATCTGTAAGTTACTCAAAGATTCGTTTTTCATAAGAGGACGTTGATGTATTTCTTTATTACAAAGTACCCTCGGCAAAATAGCCACTTGTTAACATGTGACTGGTGTAAGAAGTGTAAAGTGCAATCTTCTCATTAGGTATATGTGAGTTGACAGTTTAATGTATAATCAAAACCAAGATAACCTTTACAGAGTTTACATTTTAAGAAGTTGTCAAATCTGTAAAGAAAAGCTAAGTAACCATGACAGTATTTCTCAAGATTTTTCTAAGAATTTTAACCAAGACTGTTAAAATACGTTAGGCTATTCAAACATCAATATTTGTGACCGTCCATCCCATACCAGCCGTAAATACAGGCTCTTGTCATTTTCACTGTTTTGATAAATGCAAAGACCATGTCATGAGGATTAAAATGACCTTCACTCGATTTCCAGAAGTCAAATTATGTCCGTCAAAGTTTGTCAGGATGTAAAATGAATAACTGAGATAAAACGCCTTCAAAGATTTATAAACCGTATATTCTTTGTTCATTGTCCTTAACATATACCGATAACTTTCAAATTTACGATCATTTCTTGAAATGAAACTTTGCTGGTGTTTTGAAGTAAGCATACACTCTTAAAATTATCTTACTCTTGTTGAGTAAAAACTTACTCAACGGTCACAGCTCATTTCGTTGAGTAAAATCTTACTCAACGTTGGATAAACTTTACTCAACGTTGGGTAAACTTTGCTCAACGTTGAGTAAGATGTGCTCATCATTGAGGTATATTGACTTAACCGAGTAAGATTTTACTCAACAATTAGCTGTGACCTTTTTACTCAACAAAGAGTAAAATAATTTTTAGAGCGTAAGGATTGAGATTAAGTCAAAAATCCAAAAACAATTTTGACAAATTACGACCTTGACAATCATGTATTTTTACCTGTAGCGCAAAATGAACTTTGCTGCATTTACAGCTCGTTTGGGATGGACGGTCCCATTTTACATTATAATTAGTCAAATGTTTACTCAACTGTATGTACAATTATCAAACGGAGTAGATTTTGCATTAAGAGTTCATTTCAGTTTTTTCATACTAGAACTTGAAAGATTGAACATACAAATTTGAAATAGATGCATATTTCGTAGGCTTGTAAGTTCCTAATATATCCATTAATTATGTTAGACAAAGCCAGAAATTAGCAACTAGCGGGAAAGGCAGTGGATATCGCCACTTGTGGTCGAGACGTCGTCAAAGATGTCGAAAGCTTAAGTAGTAAGTCAATTTCTGGCTTTGTCTAACATAATTAATGGATATTTTCAAATTTGAAGTTTGAACATACCGTATATTTAGTTTATTGTCTGTCCAAATATAATTGACACAATGTTTTTCTATTCTCACTATAAATAAAAAATATTTTATGTCATTAACGACATTCTCGTTTAAACCAATTTCCCAAAATCAACAAAAAACCAGATATTTAATGTCAAAGCAAAAACAACAACAACAACAACAACAACAAACAACCGCACAAGATACTAAACTGCATTTAAGCCATGTCAGCGAATTAGGGCGACATGAAGTGTTGGAATATTCTCTCACGTTCAATTACATTGATTATTCTAAATTCAACAGGGTCTTTATAG